>JABUQX010136525.1:0-21783 GCA_015478945.1 Trachelipus rathkii
ACCTAATCGCTTGGATCATTAAGGTGAGTCTTACACAGGCAACAGACTCACACCTCTGGCACCTTCTTCCTTAAACACATCTTTGCAACCTCTACACACCTCTAACAATATCTCCCAATGTGTCCTATAAAACTCATGTTTTAGCTGCACCTCCATTATACTGAGTGAGACCAACGATTTCAACGAACGAAAATATCAACACAAATAAGACCTTATCAATGATGCTTAGAACTCGGCACTCATCCTACACAGATCTTCACTCAACCACAGAATTAACATTGACAACAAGTTACCTATCACACAAGCCCTTGACCTCGTTCAACGGAAATTAATTGAATCATTTTGCATAAAAAACCTATCTAACTTTAACAAACTACAAGGCGAATACCCCTAGATCACACACAACAAATTAATGACCTCCACACCTTTTTTCAAAAAAATCCTAAAACTACATTCTTAACATTCTTAATTTTATATTTTCAAAATATTTGTCTTACATTTTATTAACTTTTATTTTAGAAATTTATTTAATCTTCATGCCATCACGTTTGAAAAAGGATCCAGTTGGATCGAAAGCTCACGTTTATTACTAATTTTTGAAGACTTGTGAAAGTAATTTTTAAAAATTTTCTTAATTTTTAAACACTGACAAAATTTCTTTAATATACATACTTAATCTAGCGATTTTTTTAAATAACTAACTAACTAACTAACTATATATATATATATATATATATATATATATATATATATATATATATATATATATATATATATATATATATATATATATATATATATATATATATATATAATAACTTATATATATATATATATATATATATATATATATATATATATATATAGAGAGGAGAGAGAGAGAGAGAGAGAGAGAGAGAGAGAGAGTATTTCACGGGGTGAACGAAAATTTTCGTACCCGTGAATTTTCATATCTTTTCGAGCGTATAGCAAGGTATGACGCCTGGCCTGGCCCTATATATTATTATATGAAATTTGAAGATCCATGTACGCCCATAGCTTAGAATTTTACTCTTAATAACAGAGTAGGAAGGAAATTTCCAAATGAATTTAATTATTATAATTGTTATTACTAAAGTAGTTGTTTTTCTTTAAATTTATTTTATAAATCCTTTTCTTTTTTCACTTTCAAATAAAATTGTAATAATTTAGTTAACTTTACCATTTAAATTATTTTATTAAAAAGACTCAAAAATATTGGGTAGGAGGTACCTACCCTGCCTACCCTATGTATACGTCCCTGGACTGAGAATGGCCCAACATAGAATGATTTGTTTCTTACGAGAGTGGAACAGCTGAAGAAATTGTTGCACAGCGGATACCATTGTGTTTTTAGAATAGGCGGTTTTAAGCGCTTAGAGGGCTCTGAGAGAATCTAAATAAATGATATAAGTGGTCTTGGTTAAGGAATAGAATTCGAGAATGGGCAATCATTATAGCCATTAATTCTGCGTAAAAAATGAAGCATGAGGGATAGGGTATGGGAGAGGCTGCAGTCAGGAAAGACAGCAGACGCACCCACACTTTCCCCTGTTTTAGAACCGTCAGTAAACACTGGAGTAAATCCACCGTGAACTGCAGAATGAGACAGGAATGATGACTTTAACAAGGCAGCGGGGTAGCTAGATTTGGAGAGATGTCGGCAAATGCCACAGAGCAAAGGAAATAGCCAGGTGTATACCCTTTATCATAAGAGAACAGCAGCAACTTTTGCAAAGAGATGCTGAAGAAGTTAAGGATGTTATAAACTGTTTGCAAATGGCCAGGAAGGAGAATCTGAGGCATCTCTTGAAAAATCGGAGGTAGAGCAAATGGTATTGGGGTTTGAAAGCGAAGATAACTTGTGCACATTATGTATTCCCTTCGAAGAAAGAGTGGCATCACATCGGATTCAACTTCGAGGATCACAAAGGAAGAAGATCGGAAGGGTCCAATGGATATACGGATCTCCTCGTTTTGGATGGGATCAACAGGTGTAGTGTAGAGTTGAGGAGGCTTAGAGCCATATACCACGCAGCCATGGTCCGGCTTCAGTCGGATTTGGCCATGGCAGAGACGTAAAGGACATACGGTAACGTGATTTTGAGAGCGAGATGACGTAATAAGGAGTCCAGTAGGCGGCGACAGAGTCATTTTCGGGAGTTTAATGTGTGGTGCGTATGTTAAAGTGGTCATCTAGAATGAGTCCTAGAAATTTGACTTGAAGTTACAGGAGTGGTGAACCATATAAAGATTAGGTTCACTTGGAAAGAAGGTGGCAGGTTATCGACTCCCCTTTTTTTCCCAAATAGTATTACTAGAGGTTATGGTGGGTGAGAAATGGAGGCCATGGGAATTACCCATTGTTAAATTTTCTCAATAGCTAGTTGAAATTTCCTTTCAAAAAATATGGCAGCCTGGCACCAGAGAAATATTAATATGTGGCAACAGGTCAACATAGAGAGAAATGACCGTCACTGGGATAGAAGTAACAATATCATTGAATTAGGAGCAAATAATAATAATACACTTAGAATACTGCCCCTGTGGAACGCCTTCATCAGAGTAAAGTGGCGTTATAGAACAGAAAATCACCTAACTTGGATGGATCTGTCTGAAAGAAGGTCTTTAAATAAAGAGAGGGAGCCGTCCACGGAAACCGAGCGAGTGGAGTTTAAGAACACCAGTTCTACAAGTTGTATTATAGGCTTTTCAAGGTCAAAAAGACACCAGAACCATCCACAAGTTGAGATGGCTTCCCAGATATTATGATCCAGTTTTAACAGGGATACGCGGTTCAACGATTTTTGCTGGAAAAACTGGAAGTTTGAAAAGCCTGGCGACTCTCAGAACAGGGAGAAGGCGGCCTGGAACCATTTTCTCCATTAAGATTAATTTACAAGTATGACAGGCCAGCAAAATTGGTCTTTGGTTGTCCATCAACTTCGGATCTTTCAAGGTTTGGGAATAGGGATTACAAAACTGTAGTCCAAATAGAAGAAAAAAATTATTCTTTCCAGATTCTGTTATACAGATTCAGAAACGCTGATGCAGAGGGATGAACATGACCCAGAGCATTATGTACGAAGTAAGTCAGTGCTGTGTTTGCTGTCGCCAGTGCAGTTTTTACTCTACAGGGTCTTAAAAAGGCCAAAGATATGATCTTGCCCTTCAATGTTGAAAAGTCTGGCAGTGCCGTGTTAGTTTTCAATTTTTGAAAGGCTTCGGAATGAGTGAAAAACCGAAGATGGCTAGCAAAAACTATAACCTAATGCATCTGAATACAAGAGCAAAGATCGTATTGGCTATATCAGACCCATAACGGAGGACAGTGAGCGAAAAGTTGGAGCGGAGAGACATTTTATGTGCAATTTTCCACACTGAAGAAAGGTGAGTTGGAGTTGACAGTCAAAGTATAATTTCGAAAATACTGTTTGTGTGTTTGGCGATTAATGCAACGAGATCTCGTTGCATCTGCTTTAACAATGATCATGTTTGATTTGGTGCGGGTCTTTTTGCATTGAATGTAGAGTTTTCCTTCTCCCGGTTAGCTTGTGCACATTCTTGGGACCAACAAGAAGTTGCCGAAAGACTACTTGCGGAAGATCGCGGAATTCAACCTTCCACTGTTGTGATGATAACTTGTTGCAAGAAGTTAAAGGCATGATCAATAGTCGGAAACCGCTTATTGAAGGGAGAAAGTGGGATAGCTGTGGCCTGATAAAAAGGAGCCCACTTTGCTCGATCATAACACAAGCTGGAGTTGGGCTTTAACTTTGGGCTCGGTGCAAGTTCTTTTAAGGCTAATGGGTAATGGTCATTACTATATAAACAATAATCAGAAGGGATATATATATATATATATATATATATATATATATAATATATATATATATATATATATATATATATATATATATAATGTATATTTGCTGAAATATATATATATATATATATATATATATATATATATATATATATATATAGAGAGAGAGAGAGAGAGAGAGAGAGAGCTATGTGGTGTGAAGAAAGATGTAAGTGAGAACATGATAGAATAATGATAGTATATTGAGGTGGTTTTGGTCATGTTGAGAGGATGGATTGTAATTGGTGGGTTAAAGAATTATATAGTTGTATAGAGATGAGTGTGTTGGGAAGCGACTGACTGAGAGACCAAAGAAAAGGTGGATTGGTTCAATACCAGAGTATTTGGGGGACAGTAATGTAGATTTGGAACAAACGAGAAGAATGGTGGATGATAGGAATGCGTGGCGTAATTTTGTGAGGGAGGGAGCGTGGTTGTGTGCCTGGTATTCAAGGGGTTTTATTTTTTTTTCCTTTCCTTTCCTTTACTTTACTATTCTATTTCAGGGAAACAGGGAGGAGTTTTAAATTGTAAATATATATATATATATATATATATATATATATATATATATATATATATATATATTATATATATATATATATATATATATATATATTTTTTATATATATATATATATATATATATATATATATATATATATAATTGCCCTTTAAGCATGTTCATATTTCTTTATTCATTTTAAATAATTGAATACCTTAATTTAAAGAAATGTGCAAAATTTTGTTCAGAAATGCAAAGCTTACTAAAAAGTAAAAACTTAAGACTAATAAAGTACAATCCCAATTTACTATTTCACTCTGCACCAATCTTTATCGAATGAATCAGCAGAACTACGAGAACGTTAAAAGCGGGATTTAAAACCGGTGTATAGTGTGGTATGGTTCCACTAAGCAAACTATACTTATAACTTGAATATAAGAAAAGGACCAAAGAATATATATATATATATATATATATATATATATATATATAGGCTATATATATATATATATATAACTATTAATAGTAATATTATAGTAATTATATAATAATATTATAATTATATAATATCATATATTATATTTATATACCTATATATATGTATACGTCTATATATATATATATCTATATATATATATAATATATATATATATATATAATATATCTACTACACAAAATAAAAGTATAGAAAGTATCCTATATAATACTATAATACTATATCATATATATACAAATATATATATATAATATATATATATATTTATATATAGATATATATATATATTATATATATAATATAATACTATTATATATATATATATATATAAGGTGTATATATATATAGAAGATATATACTTACTATATATTATATTAATATTAATATAATTTTATATAAATAATATAATAATTATAATATATATAATATATAAAATATATATTTTCAACACATTACATAGAGAAAATCTTGTCAAATAATTTATAATGTTGAAATACAGGAAAGTGCTTGGTAACTTCCTTTTTTATTTCCTCTCGCAGATTGTGTACCAAAAGTATATTTCTTCAGTGCTAAAAGAGAACTAAATTTAAATGATATATATATACTATTAATATTATATATATAATATATATATAGTATATATAATATATATATAAATTATATAATATACTATGTATAATATACTATATATATAATAATTATATTAATTACCTATATATTAAATATACTGATATATTTATAACAATACTTATATTACCATACCTACTATATAATATTATATATTATCTATAACTAAATTATATATATGATACTATATATATTAATACTAGAGAGAGAGAGAGAGAGAGAGAGAGAGAGATGTTATTATAATGAAATAAATTATCATTCTAATATAATGAATAACACTCAATATCACTAATAGATACTTTATAATAATAATTAATAATAATAATTAAGTAATATATATAAAATAATAAAACTAATCATAAAATAATATAATAATAAAAATAATATATATAAATAATAATAATATGCATCATTGAAATCGCATCGTAAATCTGAAAAAGCTATCTAATATTCTAGATAACTCCCGAGTGTAGCTAGCTCGATGTAACGCTTTAACCCTTGTTTTTGTTTTTGTTTATATATATATATTTATATATATAATAATTATATATAAATATAATTAATATCTATATATATTTATATTATATATATATCATATATTATATATTAATATAGTATATATTATATTTTAAAAGAAATTTCTCGAAGGTTTCCTAGTATTAGATGTTACAATTTCATTACCATTTCAAACACCATTTTAATCTACAATTTCTTCATCAAAAGATAAAAAATAAATAAAAGCATTTACAAAAATTAGTAGAATTATTAACTAGTATTATGAAAAGATGTAAGTTTTGTTTCAGATTATATCGAGTAAAAGGATAGCTTATGATAAAATTTTACTTTTTAACATAAACTACTATTGGCAATGACTTTTTTTTTTTTAGAATATTGTTTATCAATAAATATAAATTTATTTGCAATTTATGAAAAAAACTATGGGCTCATAGGACGAAAACGTCAAGCCCATTGTATGTCAGAAAAAAAAATCACAGGTATAGGAATACTATGGATTTAGAGCCAAAGTTCAGAATCGTAAAAATATTTTACGATACGGCAACCCTTTAAAAAAAAACACACACAAATATGTATAATGGAACTTATACTCTACTACACATCTTTGTGTGTTTGGCTTTTGAAAATGTTTATAGAAATGTCTCTTGGACATCTGAAAATTGAAAAATTAAATTTTGAAAACAGGAGTTAAAGCAACCTTGTTGAGACCTTAAGATTCCGAATCCCTACTATAACTTTTTTACCATATTTTACTTTTGTAACTATGCTTAGCGTGAATTTGTTTTCTTGTCACTTCTGCTATTAGCCAAAAGTTGTAATAACACACAAAGGTGTCTTGTGAAAACCAATATGTCTTGCTATACACCGTTTGGGTTGTTTATTATTATTATTATTATTATTATTATTATTATTATTATTATTATTATTATTATTATTATTATTATTATTATTATTATTATATTATTATTATTATTATTATTTATTAAATTATTATTAGGATTATTATTAGTATATTATTATATTATATTAATATTATGTATAATATAATAAAAATCAATAAAATATAATATAATAATATATAATAATAAAATAAGTAATAAAATAATAATATTAAATGGTAATAATAATAATAATTAATAATAATAATAATAATAATATAATAATAATAATAAAATAATAATAATAAATAATAATAATAATAATAATAAATATTATTAATATATAATAAGTATATAATATTCATAATAATAATAATAATGCGATACGTCTTCTAAAACTCGTATATATATATAAACATAATATATATACTAATATATTAAATATATATATATATGAATATCATATATAATATATATATATATACTAGTATATAATATATAATATATTATATATATATATATATATTTATGTATGGTATATATATTATCCCCAACCCTTTCACTGATTTTAACTCACAGCTCTCACCACAAAAAAATCATCATACTTTTTCACTCTATGGCCGAAGAATTATTACTTACACCACATTACTTCTCCTCCTCACAGAATTAATCACCTTCCCTACCATTCTCATTTTCTCCCGCTTTCACGGTTCTGTTGACATCCCTTTTTCGACATCTATCCAACTATTTAAGTCGCACAAACAATCCAATCTGAAGACTTTACCATCGTTCCCATCCTAAACCCCTATCAATTCTCAGATTTACCGCATAAAGTCACACCTGTCTCCTAAGATCACTCTCAAATGGCGCATATGCACAAACCACAACATAACATTACAATTTCTCAAACTTACATTTACCATTAGAATAAGTATTCACATACAAAAAAATTACCCCGATAGATCTGTGCCACCGATCAACTCATCAGAATGGCAACTTCTTCTTCCCCTCTGATTCCTCTCCACTCCAGCATACACATAATTTTACCTCACACCATTCGTTCTTTCACTACTTTCATTTCACCTTTGCGACATCCCACAGGAAGCAACATCAATTACCATATTTAAATATTCTATCGCTTTCTCTCTCACCATTTATTCTCAACATTTCGTGTCACTATGAGCGAGTCCAGATCAATAACGCCGGGAAGTACAAGGTCGCTTACGGCGTATCACAACCAGTTCGAGGAATGGCATTAAGCATGCCAGTGTATAAACCAAGTGGTAACGGTCCCTAACCCACCACTTACACTTGTTCTATAGTAGCCCCCAAAGACACGAAGAAACATACGCTTTTGGAACTCTTTCTCTCCCAAACACACAGGGATATATGAAAATAGTGTTTTATGATCTGTATGTTATACGGAGAGTACTCCTGTGTAAAAAGAATTTAGATATGATGAGTGCAAGACTGGTGAACCATTGAGCACTCGAGTGTCATGGGGTGTATCATACATTCAAAATGTCGAAAGGGAAGTAATCTCAATCGCTTCGGAATGTGCTTTCTCTCCTTCTTCTCTCTCTCTCCTCTTCTCATCTCCTCAACATTTATCGTCATCGTCTCCTCTCCTCTCTCTCTCTCTCTCTTCCTCTTCTCAATATATAATAATAGAATGTATATAATATATATATATATAATATATATATAATATATAAATATATAATTTATATAGTCATATATATATATTATGCAACCTGTAGGCTTTATATACATGAATGGAAACATTTCGTTTTGCACTGGAATGAAACACCAAAATATTCATCCGCGGATTATAAGATTAGACATTCACATCTGCTCCGCGATAGTTAAACTGGCATCCCAAACATAATATATATATTATATTGATATATATATAGTATCTAATTAAATATCATATATCTATTATATACCTAATTATATATATATATAAATATAAATATATATATATATAATATTACTATATATATAGTATTTAAATATAATATTAAATATATATATATATAATATATAAAATATATATATCCATATATAATATAATTATATATACTATATAATATATATATATATATATAAGTGGATTATGTATTATTCGTTCTGATAGTTCTGTTGCAATTCTCCAACTTAAAAAGGTCAATCTTTTCGGCCTCGGACTATCTTCTCTAACTCAATCGCTGGTGATCTGGCATTCCTCTCCCTTGCCTCTTCTCCTCTCAGGTGTCCTTATGCCTTTTGCCTTGCTATATTTGATCGGGTGCAATGGGCTCATTAAAATCTAGAACGCTTAGGAAGCGGGTGGCCCGGATGGCATCTGTTCACCGTGTTTGCAGGGGAATGTGCTTCCGTGGCTGGCCCTTCCCGTTCAACTATAGTCTCTTTGTTCAATACTAACCTTTCCCTCAGTGTTGGAAAGCGACGCACGATGTCCAACAGTTCCGAAAATAAGGTGCCGCGCTCTGATTTTCTAACTATTCGCCCTATATCGCTCTCACTTGTCATTCTATTAAGATTTTGAAACCCCTCTCCCACTCTCATTTCTAGATCAAGGAATCCCTTCACTTCTTTCCGATCGCCATATGGCTTCCGGCGCTCGAGGTCTACTGGCCATTACTTACCTATCTTACTGATTTATGGTTTCCGCTCTTAGGAACTATGGGGAGCCTTGCGTGTACGGGGAAACATATCCAAAGCATTTGACTCGGTAGGCCAGCGTTCCTGCTCTCAAGCTGCCTTCCTTGGGTTCCTCCTTCTCTTTGCTTACTTTATGTCTGTTTTCTTTCAATCGCTCAATATCGGCTGTTGTGACGGGGCGACTTCTTCTTTTTCTGTCCAATTGTGGTGTCCTCAGGTTCCTGTCTTTGCTCCTACCTTTATTCTGATTTTTCGATTAATGATTCGTCTCACCTGCCACATCTTAACTCTATCCACTCGTATTGCCATGACTCGACCTTTCATTCTTCAACTCTTTTAATTCGCTCCCCGGTTACTTTAACTTCTGAATTGCCTCTCGCTTAATCTTTCCGATTCTATCTCGCTGATCTGATAGAATTTCCGGGTGGGGTCGACTTAACCTTGTGAAATTTCAATTCTTTAAAAACTCACTTCTACAAATCTCCCTCTCTAAAACACCTTCCAAACTTTCCTATCTCTTTCGACGGGTTCTCTCGTCTCTCCTGTTTGACAATATAAACAGTCTTGGCCTTAACATAACAAAAAATTTCTTGGAAACCTCACTCATCACAACGGTTGCTAGGGGCGGCCTCAAAGATAACTGGGAAAATTCTGTTTAGAGCGAAGAACTTTTTTTTCCCCTATTTCAGTTATCCCTATACCAGGGCCGTCACCCCCATGATGGAATAATGAAACATATCTGG
This sequence comes from Trachelipus rathkii, assembly GCA_015478945.1. Classification (NCBI taxonomy): domain Eukaryota; kingdom Metazoa; phylum Arthropoda; class Malacostraca; order Isopoda; family Trachelipodidae; genus Trachelipus; species Trachelipus rathkii. Next base: position 10,315 of record JABUQX010136525.1, read on the forward strand.
GGTGGGGGCTCTGGTTCACCCTCTCCGACTTTTGACAGGGTCGAGTCCAAAGGCCAAAAGTACTTATAAACTGTTCCGTAACTTTCTCACTTCACTTGACCTCTATATCTTTGCGCGCGATGTTGGTGTCTATCTCTTTTCTATAGGTACGCAGCGGCAGGTGCTCGATGGAACTTGTCACTCGCGTACCACACCCTCTAACGACGCCCGCGAGCACAAGGTGCTGTTCTGCGCATGAGTTTGTGTGTGATATTGGTCAACCCCAGGCTAGTTCGCTGCGGTTCTTCCTCCTTTCAATCACCTCTGTCGTGTGGAATTCTCTTCCATTCTTTCTGTTTTCGCTGCTGAATTTAGTCTCCCTCACTTCAAAGCTTTCGTCTGTGCTTCTGCGTAATTTGCGTTAGGTGAGATTCGAGACGTGTAACACCCCCCTTGAATAGCTCCGCCCGTGAGTGTGGTACCAACTAGTAATATAATAATATATTAATATATATATATATATATAATATATATATAATATATATATTATATGATATATATATATATATATATTATATATAATATAATATATATATTATTTATATATATATAATATAATAAATCATATATATAGTATATATATATAATATATCGATATATATATATAATATTATATCTATATATATACTATTATATATATATTACCCTATATATATAGTATATATATATATGCATGAATTTGTTTTATCACTCCAGCGATTAGTCAAAAGTTGTAAAAACACACAAAGGTATCTTATGATAAATATGTTCCACTATGCACGTTTGGGTGTTTATTATTTATTATTATTATTATTCTTATTCTTATCTATTATTATTATATTATTATTATTATTATTATTATTATTAATTATTATTATTATTATTATTATAGTATTACAATGACATTCATACACACACTACGATCCGGAAGATAACAAGCGTCCGCTTACGGCGGTTACAACTAGTTCAGAGGAATACATAAGCATTCCCAGGGTATAAACAAGTGGTAGTGGGTCCCTAACCCAACTACCACTGTCCTTTAGTAGCTCCTCAAACACTCTCAGAACATACGCTTTGTCGAGAACTCTTTCTTCTACCTACGACAGAGAAAAGAAAACTAGGATTTTATAATCTGTAGTGCTAATACGAGAGTATCCTGTGCTAAAATCAATTTAGCTATGATGAGTGCAAGATTCTGGGGAACCATTGAGCACTCGAGTGTCATCTCGAGTGTCATGGGGTGTATCATATATTCAAAATGCCGAAAGGGAAGTAATCTCATCGCTTCGATAACGTGGTGCCTATCTCTCTCTCTCTCGTCTCTCTCTCGTCTTCTCCTCAACTCTCCTAATCATCTCTCTCTCTCTCTTCGTCTCGTCTCTCTCTCTCCTCTCGTCTTCTCTCTCTCTCCTCTCTCTCTCCTCTCTCTCTCTCTCTCTCTCTCTCCTCTTCTGTAATATATATATCTATATATATTAATATATATATAATGTTATAAATATGTACATTTTTAATATTATAATTATTTATTATATATATAATCCTATATATTATAATATATATATATATATACTAATATAATAGTAGTTATATATAATCTTAACTTATAATATATACATATAGACTATATATATATATATATAATATATATAATATATATATAATATATGATATATATTAAATAATAATATATATATATATATATAACCTGTAGCAATAAAATAGCTGAATGGACATATATTATATATATATATATATAATAATATATATAGATAATATATATATATATATACTATATATATATATAAATATCTTATATATAGCATGAGTTTTTTTATCACTCCAGCGATTATCAAAAAGGTTGTAAAAACACCAAAGGTTATGATAAAGTATGTTCCACTATGCACGTTGGGTGTTTATTATTTTATTATATATTATTATTAATATTATTATGACATTATTATTATAATATAATAATACTAATAATATAATAATAATAATAATAATAATAAATAGTAATTATAATATAATAATAAATAACAATATTCGTATTTGATATATTACTTATATTATATTATTATTATTATTATTATTATTTATGTATTATTATTAGTATTACAAATAATAATATAATAATAATAATATTAATAATAATAATAATAATTAATAACATGAATCAGACGTTTAATTATTAAAATATATAGTATTATATATATAATATATAATATATATAATATATATACTATATTATATATATATATATATATATCATATATTGATATATATAAATTATACATGTTATTATTGTAATTTTCGGTCCCATGAATGTAAAATTTGAAAAATGTGTATGTATTTATATATGCTGTCTACTGATATATAATGTTTCTAGTAGGCTTTTGAATGGAATTATTTAGAGTACTTGAGAATTTTTTCTAATTGAGTTCACAGCTGGTGAAGTGGCTGACGGAGCCGAAACGAGAGCTCGGCTGATTCCGCGAACGTTGATTGGCTAGTGAGTCGAGTGGTGACGCGAGAGAAGTCGTTACGAAGCTTGCGCGAGCGTTGAAATTAATAACCGATGCATGAACATACACACAGATATTTTCCGTTATTCTCCCTGGCCTACCTCTGGGTGTTGAACACCCAAATACACACAGATTTGGTTTTTCACTGAAGTAGTGGAGCACCTCTGAAAATTCGTATATGCATAGGATTTGAATGGCTTATTCTGAAAAAGCAAAAAACTTAGTGGAGTAGCGGGAAAAATACTCCACTATGCTTGTGTTTTGTCATTCCACCGTCAAAGTGGAGTACCAAATACTCCACTATGTAGGACGTACAAGTACACACACACACACACACACACGCGCGTGCGCGCGCAAATATATATATATATATATATATATATATATATATAATATAATACTAAATATAAATTCACTATATATATATATATATTAATATTTATTATATATAATGTAAAGGTTACTTTTCTTAAATATCGATGATTGTTTTTATTTTACTCTATCCTTGTTTATTCTATCAATAAAAGATTATATAAATTCTTATTTTAATGTAATAGAAGTTAAATTAAAGAAATATAAAAACACCAAAAATGGAAAAGGAAAATTTAAAGCTTCACTTGTTTTACAAACACCAAAATATAAAGCTATTTTTTAAGATTTTTAAATTGAATTAATTATTTTTAAACCATTAAATATAAAAAAGAGATAAAACGAATTTGTTCACTGACCTGCGGTCCTTTTAAGTTTTTTGCAATATTCCCAATTAATTGTGACGAATAAGAAATGTAACGCCATGCCAATATTGAATGTGACATAATTACGAGAAAAGGCGAAAAGTTCTTTTTCCTTTCAAACATGTACACGTGAATTGGACTTGTTATGTATATTTTTTCGTAGTTTTGTTTTTTTTTTTTTGATTTTCTTTTTATATCATTTTTATAAATGAACCTAATGTGATTACAGGACTGATCTACAAGCATTAAAATATATGGGACCAGTCTCGTTTTAGAATCATTACAGTCTTATAGTAGTTTTTTATTTGAGATATGGAATTACCCAAGGGTAAACCTGAAAGATGGCAGAGTCGGGGTCTTCTCGGCCTTCCGGGAACGACAGGGTAGGAACATTTCCCCTCGGGGAGGTCTCGTAACCCCCGCATCTTTGTATTTGGGTATTCCCGAAGCGGGGGTTCCTGCCCTCCGCTACGGGGTAAATGGGACAATCGTCCCCCCTTGGGCCGTCCGGCTCGAGCCCCGTAATTTTTTTTTCTTTTTTTTCATTGTTTGTAAACAAAGAAGCTGTTAAAATGATTATTTTTCTGGTAGTGTCGTACCTTTCTCGAGAGATATTTATTTTATGAATTCTGTTTTTTTTTTTTTTTTTTTTATATATGATTATATATAAATATAGTATAATTTATATATATATTATATATATATAATATATATAAATATTATATATATATATATAATATATATTATATATAATCATATAGCCCATATATAAACCTATATATAAATAGTTTGGCCATCTTTGTAGTTTTCTGTTTTAAAGCCTTTACGCTGATTTTCAACTATGCAATTGGTTTTCCGTAAGTTCTCCAAAGGAATCCAACAAAAACCTAACTAAGTTATTCCTGATGATGGATATCTAATATATATATACTATATATATATATATATATATATAATATAAATATATATATATAAATAGTATAATATATATATATATATAGTATATATATATATATAATATTATATATTTATATTATAATATATACTATTTATTAATCTGCTTCATAAATTTAAAATTATAAGCTTTAGTATGTGGGTAGAATTTCTTTCAAAATTCAACCTGGTATCGATTATTTCAAATTATTTCGATCATATTTCAAATGTACTCGATTCGATAGGTAAGAAAGTATACTTGTCATATATATATATAAATATATATATATATATATAAATATATTACATATAGATATATATTAGTATATATATATATATTATATATTTAATATTATATATAATATATTATTATATATATAATATATACTATATATATATATAATATATAATTTATATACCGACATACTTCACATCATAATACATAATGTATATACCGATATATTTCACAAAAATATCAGATGAAATGATCAATTTAAAGCGACATAGAGCTCCGAAATGCGAGTTTGAAAGTATGCAAGTCAGAGGAAGTTGTGAAAATAGAAAAAGGAAGTTGGTGTGCAACACTTTCCACAATTGGTAATATGTGTAAGAATGATGAGTGGTTAAGTCTGGGTATGTAGTTGGGAGAGGGGGAAAAAGGTGTGACTTGGTGGAAGCGGCGAGTCGACCGAGCTAGCTCCTCAAAGAAGCTAGGTTTACGATGAGATGTTCCAGAAAAGAGCAGTTGCTTATTGTCAGAGAGAGAGGGAGAGAGAGCTAGAGAGAGAGGGAGAGAGAGAGAGAGAGAGAGTGATAGACAAAAATTCCTCTTGACTTTACCCACCTTTTTACAGCAGTTGTGTGAGTGGAACTACCAAGTTTGTGTGAACGCATTACTCCATACAGGGGCAAAAACAAAACCCATACCAACACCACACCCCACCCATATATATATATATATATTATTTAAATATATATATATATATTAGTATATATATATATATATAATATAATATAATATTATATATATATATAGTTATATATATATAAATTATATAATATATATAGTATATATATATATAATATATATATATGATTATAGTTATAATAATATATATTATATATATCAGTATTATTATTATTATTTCAGTATATTTATATAAATAGTATTGGATTATATTGTTATTATATGATACTATAAATATTATAATCTATTAATATTATATGATTAGTAGTTAGGTAGTATATAATATATATAGTACAGGTTAACTTTTTAAGATTGACTCTTGAATATTGACGATTACAAGAAAGATAGGTATAGTAGTCATATAAAAGTTCAAAAAGGAAACGGAATACTTGGAACGTTATAATGAGAGGCATTGTAAATATGGAATGAAAAAAAAAAAGGTTTATATATAATTTTTTGTTTTTTCCCTTTAAAGTTAATTCTCAAGGTTGGAAGCGTATTGAAGATGTCCGTACTTCACGCGGTTCGAGAGTCCTGTGTTGTGCATGATGGAACTTTGAAGCAGGCTATTATAGAGCAGGTTCGATCCCATTTTTAAAATATTTACTAATATATATATTATATATATTATATATATATATATATAATATATTATGTATATATTAATATATATAATATATATTATATATATATATATATATATAATATATTATATAATATATATAATTAATTATATATATATATGGTAAACGTTAAGTTTCTTTCTGACCTTCGATTTCGATATATCGAAAATATATCGATATATCGATATTATTTTAACGATTATATAATATATATATATATATATAATAGATATATATATTATATAGTGATATATATATACTAATATTATTTATATAATATATATACTAATATATATATATATATATATATAATATATATAATTGTCAGTCGAAGCCACAATCCATATCTCAAAACTACAACAGCTCCCGGGAAAGGAATACCTTGCTTGGAAGTGTCTGGTACAGATTTTTGCTGCGGGAAAATGTAAAAAAAAAAAAAAAATTATTGTTAATAATTATAGTAATCATAATAGAAAGCCTATTAGAGACTTTTTATACGTTACTCGTTAAATAAATAGACTTTCTAAGTAAATTTGTTGTTTTATTTTAACTAAAGAAGACCCCAAGGGTAGACCGCCCTGATGGCAGGAGTCGGGGTCTCTCGGTCTTCCGGGGACTACGGGGGGTAGAGCTATTTCCCCCCCTCCGGGGAGGGTTTCCGGAACCCCCTCTTTGGTATTTGGTGTGTCCGCGGGGAGTCCTCCGCCCTCCCTACGGGGTAGGTAAAACGCCCCCCCTGTGTTCCCCGTCGGCTCGAACCCCCCTAAATTTCCATGTAATACCTTTACAAATAATATATAACATGTCCCCGCCGGCTCGAGCTCCCCCCAAAAAAAAGCAATTTTTGTTTTTTTTTATTTTTTTTATTTTGTTTACATTTGCTTAACCAAAATTTCAGGATTCCAAAATTGTATTCCTTTTCCCTGTTAGCTATTGTAGTTTTGAGATATGGATTGTGCTCTTCTAGAGGCTGGCCATATACATATATACATTAAACGCAATTAATTAAAACCAATCTATAACTTTTGGTTCACTGACATCTAAATAGGTTACTACCCTCGAAACTGTTTCGTTTGTAAAGAATACATAATTAAAAAGGGCATCAGTGTAATATATTCTAATATTGGAAAAAAATATTTGGTGAAGAAACACGTATACTTCGAGCCCACAAGTTTCTAGTACATAAAAAATTAAACTTCTTCTCTACTTTGTAATTTCACGTTCTTTGTGACACTTTCTACAAAAACCTTTTTATCTAGTATCAAACTAAAATGTTGCAGCATTGCTAACACGATATAATCATTCTCACAAATTTAGAATTAAGATCCACTTCAATATTCTAATTTTCAGAAAAATTGGAAACAAAAATACGTTCCCTCACTGAACACGTAAAAAAAATTTATGCCTTCAAATTTATATAAGCAGTAGATATTTGAAGGCTTGCGCATAATACTCATGAATAAGCCATCTTATATATTATATATTATATATAATATATATATCTATTATATTAAATAATAATTTAATATAATTATAATATTATATAGATATATATATATTATATATTATATATATAATAATAATTTAGATTCCTCCTGGATATCTTGGGTATCATCGATCAGCATATATCGAAACATCGATTTAAAACTTAAAGTATCGATAGGGTCGAAAGAAACTTAAGTATACCCTATTATAATATATATATATTTATACTATATATATATATATTATTATATATATATAATATATATATATAATATCTATATATATATATTATATATATATATATACTATATATATATAATATAAGTTATACCATGTTAAATATGCATATATCTAAATATATATAGTATATATATAATATATAATATATTGACTATGTATTTTCTATAGTTATAATAGCTATAAGATGTATAGTATATTTATTATTACTGTAATATATCATCAGATTGATCTTTTTTCCATTTTACAAATAATGAAATCCGTTTCCCTTGAGGGGGGGGGTCCAAGCAGAAGAAAAGATTAAGGCCGAAAGCTACCGGGCGGAAATCTGTTTAACCAAACCTTAGTGAGACTCGACCTCTCCTATGTCAAAACCTTTTTAATAAATATAAAAAGCCTCCTTACTTCTATTATAATACATACCAAACTCGGCGGAAAATTGCTTTGAAATTAATACTATATATTATATAGTATATAGTATATAATATCAGTATAATTATTATAATTTATAATATGATAATAATTTATCATAACTATAACTATATTAGTATAATATATATATTAATATTATATACATATATTATAATATATGTATAAATGATGATAATAGTTCTATCTATTCTGTACATTGCATATATATATTTAATTTATTACTAGAGTTGATAAATATATTATAATGATATAATATATATTATATCCCCGGCAAGGGGGTATTGAGTTCTGTTTACGGTGTTTACTGCTGGTGAATAACCTGGAAACATAGACATAGAAGGACAATCTGTAGATTCCGCCGCATCTTCCTTTCCTGCCCAGCCGTATGGGCATTGTCTACACATGAACTTTTAGTCTTTTTCTCCCCTTTTCAATTTTTTTTTTTCCAAATTCATCCTCCTCCTCCTTCAAGTTTCTAATATCTACTCCTTTTTTTTTTTAGGATGTCTCCTTTTATTTCTTTTTCCCCTGGATGGGTCTTTCCACCGTCCCCCAGACCTCAAACAGTTCCTAACCCTGTGGGTGGAGGGTAACAAGGACCAGAAAACCGGTCTTTTCGTACGCCTATCACCGGCCCGCCGCCCAATTGTAGAGACCACGCCGAACTAAGATTACCGCCCCAGGGAGCGCCTGCCACTTTATTCTGGTGTTAATCTCGGGCTACTAACCGTAATTAGATAGGCCCCGTGCGGTAAAGTATGGGGGGGGGTAAATCATCGTCAAAGGGAGGGGCTCTTCCATGAGCCGCATCCTAAATCCTCTCTGGGGTCCCGGAAGATTGTTGTTTAGTCCGGCCTCTGTTTGTGACCTGTTGTGGGGAGAAGGACACCCTTCCCCTTTTGAGATCTATAACTTTTCCGGCCTTCCTGTTATACCTTTTAATGTTTCCATTTGAATTATTGTATATAATGGATTTATTGCTGGAGATTGTTTGTGGGTCTTTACTTCCTATAAAATTGTTTTAGATAAACCCCTGGTTTTTTTTTGCAAATCAGAGGCGTGCAGTACATAACCATTTGCGGGTTCTCCACCTACCCCACCTTGGTCCCGTCCTACTTCTGACCAGCATGTGTTGTTTACGCTTATTCTCTTCTAACACACATGAAGTCCTCTGTTAATCTCAGCGATTTCATCGTACCTTGGTACGCCTCGACACCTGCAGGTGCTTCAAGACGGTTGGGGCACATCCAGAAAGGTTACCCATTCCTGTTGATTCCAACTGTTTATTTCCATATGATCCCGCTCTCCGAGAATGCCAGCTGACGTATGATTCTTGATAAGTACCTTATTGCGATCTACTACAGGTCAACACTTATCACTGAGGCAAAGGACCTAATCCTAGTGTACATGTCACTTGAAAAAACCTTAGTGAGTTGCAGAACCCATCCTCCAGTCCATGTATGAAGAGAATGGGCTCCTCTCTCATTCAAGGCTACTATCCTCGTCCCTATACCGCTGGTTTTACATCAAAGTTCATCCTGTCATCCTAACTCTCTTGGGAAACATCCCTCTAAGTTTCATTTCCTTGATGAAATAAGAAAACACACCTAGAAAGGCACTAAATCTATTCTTTAGAACAGAAAACGAAGATATTGCTGTTACATTTTAAGAATCTACAGCAGAAAAAAAGATTCCCGTTACAAACGCCTCACAGATTTCCCGACCCAACTCGGGATTCGCCTGATGCCGCCCAACTATCCTCATTTGCTCGACCTTTAGTATCTCTTTCCTTTTTCAATACGTGAAAATAAGGGTTTACTAAGCTACAGTGTTCGTACGTTTATTCTGCCAGACCCAAAGCGTGTGCCTTAAGTGAAGTCGGTTCTCGCCGTCATCCCGAAAAAGTACTATATGGGACTATGCATGATATATGCCTAGTCTGCGGAGAAGAATGTCCATTCCCTGTGAAAAACACACATCACCAAAGCTGCAAAAACGTTGAAGAAACCTCAAGTGCTGTCTTCTTTAAACACTGGCCTTTGTCCTGCCTGTTTTTGAACAGAGGTTATGGAGGTTAGCACTCAGTACAAAATGAGTAATAGAGAAGCATATACATGCTTCAAAGCAATAGTCCTACGAGGATAGAACGCAATCTTTGCTACAAATGCATAACAGCCCTCGCTCCCCCGTATATCCACCCGCCCCACAGAACGTTCCGATTTTAGTATAGAACTTTTCCACCACCATCTTAGTAGAAACTCAAGCAGGGTTTCGAGTACCCTGCTCGCGCTGTATGCCTATACTTACCCGACTTCCCTCAAATGTAAGAATTTAACCGCCTGTGATTCAATCTCTCGTTTCAAAATGCCATTCAACGAACACACTCATGAGTACTAAGTTTCAATTAATTACGAATGATACTAAGTTGCGTTTCATTCACACGAAAGCTTAGAGAATCATTCCTGCCAATAGACAAATCTGTCCTATACCCCTCGCCGACTGAGTTGCCAAACTCAGCCTTACAGGGCCTGTGCTATGTCTCCTAATCAATTTCCACCATTAATCAAATTCCCTGAAAAGATGTTCCTAATAACAAGAAAGATTAGATTAATCACACGAGCTAAAGATTATTCTCTAAATACATAACTCCCGTAATTTTTAAACAAAACACATTGACCCCTGATGTAAAAAATGCAAACTCAGATAAGTAGCAAGAGACCTCGCCATAAGTCTGTTCCTGAGACAAACAATATTATATAGATTGTCCCAGGACCTACAAGATATAAGAACAGCGCCACCAACTCACTTCTGCATATCTTGCATGAAATCCTTGCCTCTTCTGAACTCCTCCTATAACTCTTTTTCTTCGCCGAATTTTCCCCTAATTCTCAGCCTCCCTAATAGGATTCTATCCTTAGCGATGAAATGGATCATAGTTCTCGAACTGGACGCCCTGATATGACGACCACATTCTCTTCTCTAATGCTTCTTTGCGGGCTTGTCCAGAGAGATTGACTGAAAAAACCGTTTCAGGCGCGATAACACTAGGCAACGCTCCAAGCGTTCTACAATCTCTTGGCAGCATGATATGGACCTCAGAGTTGCCTCCCCAACTTACCAATTGTCCAGTCTGTTTCCAAAATCTAACATCCCACCTGATGATCCTGAAAAATCTCTAGCCTAAAAACCTCCGTAACCCAAAACGGAATCCCATATGAATCCTAATAAGCAACTCAACTTCCTTAAAATGACACGTTCCGTGTATCTTCCTACACTACTCGTCTATAAACTATTTCCCATAACCTTCGCCTTATTTCTCGAATCTGGCTTGCTGAACCGATTCTGATATCAGCTTCCATCTCCAAAACTGGAAATGCAATTTGGATTGCTCTTCCACAGACCAACCAAATCCCATCTATAATTAGTTTGGATTGTATGAGAGCTTTGATTGAACTTCTACTTACTTCGCATGTCATGTTGAAGCCCGTCCATCAAATACTCCCTGAATAGCTCCT
>JABUQX010136526.1:0-7500 GCA_015478945.1 Trachelipus rathkii
ACTTAACTAACCACAAATCTCATTTTCGTTCCTTTCATCTGTTTCAGTCAGAGCGAGCAAATCAATTGCCCTTTCTAAATCCATCCATCACCTCTCTCTCTTCTCTCAACATTTATTCTCTGACATTCCCATGCTTCATACGATTCATTTGAATTTCTACGCCAGAAAAGATAGAAGACCGTTTACGGCGATCATTTCTCCTAGGCTTGCATTAGCATTCCTGGCAGATGAATGGTGATGGCAGCTGGCAACTACCACCGTCTCTTGGTCACCCTTCTAGGACACGCAGGACATATGTGGGCAATTCAAAAAAATGAGGATAAGTCTCCCCTTAAAGCGTCTCAATGACAAGAAAATAATTCAAAAAAGTAAATAAATTATATATATATATATATATATATATATATATATATATATATATATATATATATATATATATATATATATATATATATATATATATATATATATATATACATATATATATATATATATATATATTGTGGACTTCCACACAGATTTGAGAGATGCGGAGTCCTCTGGAGGGTTGAAATGAAATCCGGTTTGGGTTTTTTTCTATTTAATCTCTCTAATTCTTGATCTTTGTGCTTAATTGTGTGGCAGCAATTTGAAGTTATTTTTATAATAAATTATTAAAATTTTCACAATTCTGCAGATGAACGATGCGTGTGTTAGCATGGTTTTCGGAAAGTTAGAATGACGCACGCTTGAAGGCGGGGCTTAATTCGAACGCTAGTGCAACTCGTTTTCTTTTAGGGCGCGCTCGGCTGTAAGCCCGTCTCCACAGTACCCCCCCCCCTGCGGAGCAGAGGGCCAGGTGCTTTAGTCTAAGAAGCGAAGCGGGCGTCGCAACTGACGGCCTCTGCTCGATATACCAGTAGAGGGAGACGGTTGCAAGGCAGGACGAAGGGAAAAACGGGAAGCAGGCGTCGGAGTCGGAGAGTTGGGAGCAAGAGCGCGTGATTGAGAACGAGTGAGGGTGAGGAATACGAGAAACGAGAAAGAAGTGGAACATCAGCAGTATTACTTGTGGAAGGCGGGGCAGGAGGTGAAGGAGACGGCGGAGGTGGAAAAGGAAGAGGATCTGGGTCGGGAGGCAGAAGCGGAGGAGGTGGAGAATCTGAAGTAAGGGAAGGGGGTGGAGAATCAGGTGCAGGGTAAGGTCGTGTATCCAAAGGAACCGGGATGGGTTTTGGAAACGAGTTCGAATCTTGGACGTCAGGAGGGTTCGCCTCGAAATAAACAGGTTTGAGACGATCGATCGATATGACTTCAGTACGAGTGGGATGCTGTACAGTAAAGAACTTCTCCTTCCGAAGTAGCACCGGGAAAGGCCAGTCTTACTCGAGTTGGAGAGGAGAACGGTGTGCGTCATGCCGCACGAAAACATGGGTACAGGAAAGATCTTTCGGGGTGTAGGAATGCACCTTTTGCTGTCGGGTCGGAGTAGGTCACCAGAAAAGGGCACAGCGTTTCAAGCGGGTGAGGTACAGGGTGGGATCAGCACTAGCAGGAGGGAAAGATTGAGAAAAGAACTCGCCAGGCTGGCGAAGAGTAGAGCCATAAACGAGTTCAGCAGCTGAACACTGAAGATCTTCCTTAACGGCCGTGAGTATACCCAAAGGAAGAGCTTCAGTCCAGTGTTCTGGTTGTTAATGTGCCATGAGAGAGGCTGGTGGTGAAACCTCTCGCAGATCATATTCGACTGCGCATGGAAGCTGGTCGTATGGATCTTCTCAGAACCAAGCAAACGCATCAAATCTTTCCAGAGGAAGGATTCGAAAACGCGACCTTGATCCGTCGTGACAGAGAGAGGGACGCCAAACCGAGATCCAATGGGACAAGAAGGCTTTAGCGATAGATTCGGCAGTAGCAACAGAGAGAGGAATAGCTTCGGTCCAACGAGTGAACCTATCAATACAGGTGAGGATATATCGCTTGCCATGAGAAGGGGGAAGAGGTCCAACAATGTCGATGTGAACTCTCTCAAAACGTTGACCAGGAGGCAAGAAGGTGCCTATGGGGGCTTTATTATGCCTTTGCACCTTAGAACGCTGACAAGCCATACAAGCGCGAGTCCAAATCGCCACGTCGGCGTTAACTTTAGGCCACACAAAACGAGTTGTCACCAGTTCGCGTGAAGCCTCGACTCCAGGGTGTGAGAACGAATGGAGATTGCAGAAGACTGCCTTTCGAAGAGAAGTGGGGACGAAAGGACGAGGATGATCTGTTGAAACGTCGTACAGGAGCCTCTTCTCTATGCCGGGAATATTGAGCCACTGCAGCTGTAGAGAAGAGTCCTGTTGAAGATCGATAGTCTTGCTCCTGACACGTAGCCATGGTTGCGTAATCAATGTCAGAAATTGGAGAAAGAGCGTTAATTTCAATCCGGGAAAAGGCGTCCGCGGTAAAATTATCCACTCCGGAGATGTGACGTATGTCTGTAGTGAACTGTGAAACAAATTCAAGATACCGGGCTTCACGGGGGGAGTGTCTTTCGTGGCGAGAAACCATAGCAAAAGTGATAGGCTTTTATGGTCGGTCAGGATATGAAACTCCCGAACTTCCGAGAAGTACCTAAAGTGACGAACAGCAAGATACATGGCAAGCAACTCCCGACCGAAAGCACTATACCTTGTTTCAGCGGGTTGCAGCTTGCGCGAAAAGAAAGCAAGTGGGCACCATTCACCCTTTTGAAACTGTTGGAGCACCGCGCCAACAGCGAAATCGAAGGCATCCACCTGCACTCTCGTTGGTGCAGAATCGTGCAGGTGGCGAAAGCGAGGGCTTCTTTGGAAGCCTCGAAAGCGGACTGTGCTGCCGGACCAGTCAACCTTTGTGGTGCTGCCTCGCTGTTTAGTACGAATGAGTGCTGTAAGCGGGCCTAAAAGAGCAGCCGCTGATTTCAAAAAACGATGGTAAAAATTAATAATCCCCAGATATTGGCGAAGCTGCTTTTGGTTCTGAGGAAGAGGAAAGGCGCGGATAGCTTCAACACGGTCTATAAGAGGGAAAATTCCCTCAGCAGAGACTGTGTGACCCAAAAAAGTAAGAGAAGACGCACCGAATATACACTTGGTAGGGTTTAAACGTATGCTAGCGTCGTCCAACCTACCAAAAACGGCACGTAAGTGATCTTCATTTCTTCAGGAGAGGAAGAAGCGACAAGAAGATCATCTAAATAAGACTACGGAGGATAGAATCTATGAATCTCTGGAATGACTGAGCAGCGTTTTTCAAACCGAATGGCATTCGTATACTAAAGAGGCCAACGGAGTGATCACAGCTGTATTGGGAATGTCCTCCGGAGTTACAGGTATCTGGTGGTAGATCCGAATTAAGTCCAATAGAAAAAATAGTGTTCCGGCAAGGTTGAAAGTAAAAGATTGAATATGGGGGACCGGATACCTTCTGGGAGTCTGGCAGAATCAAGGCCCCTAAAATCATCCCCCACAGGGTCACCAGTCTCCCCGTAGCCTGCTTTAAGGGACATGCGTAAGCGGAGAAGATCAACAACTCTTGGAGGTGCGCACAATGCCAAGCTGCAACATGTGATCAACCGCCTTGCGGCCCTTGAGCTTATCAGGAGGGAGGCAACGAGCTCTAGCAAAGGTGGGTGGGCCTGTGGTTTCGATATAATGCACAACAGAATGCTTAAGTGGGGTATCTGAAGAGCAAGGATGTAACAAAGAAGGAAAGTCCTTCTGCAGGAGGGTAAGAAAGGGAGAGACAACCGAAGAAGGTGAAGGAGCAATAGCAGAAATACCCTTTAGTGCAGAAGCAATAATAGCACCGGGAGTAGAAAGAGAAGTATCACCGTCAACAAGACGGCGATTACGAAGGTCAACCATAAGATTAAAATGTGACAAAAAATCAGCACCGAGGATGGGCTGTGTCACCTCAGCGACGAGAAAAACCCATGTGAACCGACGGCGGAGAAAAAGATCCAACGTACACAAACGCTCTCCATACACCGGAATGGAAGAGCCCTTTGCAGCGAAAAGTTGACGACCAGAAAGGGAAATAGCGGAGTCCTGAGAAGGGTTTCTGGGGACCAAAGAGACACTCGCTCCCGAATCTACCAAAAATTTAAGTTTAGTGGAGTGATCATAGATACGAAGAACATCCTGTGCAATAGGAGGAGAAGAAGAGAACGAACCAGCATCTCCCGTCGCACCTACGACGGGCCTGCTGCTGAGTTTCCCTGGTGGAGTGTTCTTCGCATCCATACCGAAAGTATGGTGATAATAACAGTACCCATGAGGATACTGGCGCTGGCGTGAGGAAGAAGCAGAAGGGGAACGAGGACCACGAGAAGGACGATGGTTGGAAGGAGTGCGATCACGGGAGCGAAAAGTGTTATTATTAATAGCCGTAGTGAGGGAGAGAAGGGCAGTTTTTATCTCAGCCATGCCCGTTTCGAGAACCGAAACCCGGGCATCGAGAGATGCAGAAGGAGAAGGGTGTACTGCGAAAGCATGAGAGTAGGAAGGTTGAGGTGGGTGGGAATAAAGAGGCGGAGCTGGAAAGGCGGCAGAGGGCGGTTGAGGAACAAGGGGAGAAGGAAGGGCAGCGGGGGCGGTGGTAGAGTACTGAGGAATGTGTTGGGTGTGAGGCGCAGCTGTTTGCGGAGGAGGAAGAGTAGAAGAGGCAGGAGGTACGGAGGAAACAGCGTAGGCGTTGGGAACCGAAGTATCCGCCAGAGGGCGCAAAATTCTGTCTGCTGTAGCGGCAAACTCAGTAAGGGAAAACGCCGGATTCAATGATTGCAGTACACTGTGATGCCGGGCGGGCATCTTCTGGAGGAAGAGAGTGCGAATTATTTTCTCTTCCCGCGCAGATAGAGTGCCGCCCAACAAACTCAGCATCCCTACCATAAACTCCGAGGGTTTTTGGTCGCCCAGTGAGATGCCCCTAAGCAGAGTTTCCAATTGCTACTCTCTGGTAGGAGCCAAGCGGTCGATAATAAGTTCTTTGAGAGTGGCGTAAGGGGTTGTAGAGTTTCTAGTTGTCGCCAAACCATTCCTGATTTTGAGGAGGCAAGACTCCGGGAGAGCATTCACAACTCTCAAATATCTCTCCTTCTCGTCTTCGATAGACAGGAGCACCGACTAGGCAAGGTCAAACCAAAGCTCGGGGTTGTTTACGAAGAATGGTTAAAGATGTAGCTATAGTTCGCGCGGCAGTGGACATGATGAGAGGCGTACAAGTAGGTAGAGCGAGGGAAAGAAAAGACGGGAAAGAAGATGGGGTGCGGGCGTAGGCAATGGTACCGAATAGAGGGCGAGAAAAAAAGAAATTGCATAACCCTAGGAGCTAGACCATGCACTAATAATAATAATAATAATAATAATAATAATAATAATAATAATAATAATAATAATAATAATAATAATAATAAAATTTTTGCTCTTTTTTCATTTTTTTTACTATCTTATATTTAGTTTTTGAGTGAGTGTACGAGGATTTCCCCAGCACACAAGGGTGAGGCTATACCGTGTCAGTGACCCAACGGCGGGGGGATAATAATAATAATAATAATAATAATAATAATAATAATAATAATAATAATAATAATAATAATAATAATAATAATAATATAATAATAATAATAATAATAATAATAATAATAATTAGAATAATAATAATAATAACAATAATAATGATACTTATAAGGTAATTATGACCTGGCTTGGATGAGATACCATATGTCTGACCAAGGAGAGGGGTCCAAGTGCTGATAAGATGCTGATGGAACAGGCTTGTGGCTGCTGCAGCTGTAACTTCGTGTGAGCTGGCAAAAAGGGAGAAAAAAGCACAAACACAAATTGTGGGCAATCATACCCGTTAAAAACAATAAATATATAAAAAGATGAGTGCGTTTGTATGTGGATGGATGAAATCTTGAAGGTATTCTCGTTCTTCTGGCGGGTGTTCCAGGCTCCTATCCGTGAAGCCAATCTTCACTCTTCGGGGTCACTACTGAGGACTTCCATACAGGTTTGAGAGATGCGGAGTCCTTTGGAGAGTTGAAATGATATCCGGTTTGGGTTTTTTCCTATTTAATCTCTCTAATTCTTGATCATTGTGCTTAATTGTGTGGCAGCAATTTGCCGTTATTTTTATAATAAATTATTAAAATTTTCACAATTCTGCAGATGAAGTTAGCTTGGTTTTCGGAAAGTTAGAATGACGCACGCTTGAAGGCGGGGCTTAATTCGAACGCTAGTGCAACTCGTTTTCTTTTAGGGCTGTAAGCCCGTTTCCACCATATATATATATTTCTTTCTTTCTTTCTTCACCTTCCTCTTTGCCCAAGATGGGGGTAAGGTGCTGTACAGCATCGGAAAGAAAGCAGTAGGAAACATGAACAAACGTCAAAAGTAAGCCCTAGCAATTACCGCCCCCCTGTACCATAATTAGTGAGGCTCGTAACAGACAGAAAATCCACCCTGAGCATCACGGAACCGCGACGGACCCCTCACTATGGTAAATCCGTCATGTAAGGGTCATCCCCTGGCCCAGGTGGACCAACCATGCCCCCACAAAACCCCGCATTCCTCTCCTATTATGGACCTTTATTCTCGGCCTCTGCCACAAACTCACTTTCTCTCCTTCAGACTTCGTTCACCAGACTCCAATCCACTTTCTCTTTCGGGTCTTCCCAGCCGGTCCGGTTCCACACACTTCCACTTAGCATGCGCCTAACCAACCGGACTTTCATTCATGCTTTCCACATGACAAAACCATCTCAACATACTTTCATTTATTTCTCATTTACCCCTTCTCACGCCACACAACTCCTCTAATACGTTCATTCCTACTTTTATTAATTATTTCACATCCTAGCATGCCCCTAAGATTGTCCATCTTGAACACATTGAACTTATGATCTATACTTCTTATTCAGACCATAGTCTCACTACCATACAATAACACAGGTAACAACATACCTCATCGTAAGACTCTAGCGCACTCAAGACTTAGTCCTTTACATTCACCACGATTTAAATTGCACCACCACCTTCCTGCCATTCACAACTTTCCACTACACTCTGCATCATCGTTCCTTTTTCAACACATACCCTAAATATTTTAACTCAGACACTTGCTCCAGCATTGCTTCCCATCTAACATAACTCACACTGAGGACTGTCCTCACTCACCCATAAAAACCTTTCTCTTATCTACGTTTACTTCAGACCCCTCCTTTTACATACGCCTGCCAAATCTCTCCACCAATCCTCTCAAACTCTCTTCTTCAGATTCACCACACAGAAAATCATCCGCCTACAATAGGTAGGGCACCCTCACTCCTCTCCATTCTCCATATTCTAACACCATTTCCTGATGCCATCCCCACCTCGAATCTTTCATAACCCCATCCATATACAATTGAATCACCAAGGAGACATAACACAACCCTGTCTCACTCCGCTATTAATCCTACCAATCACCATTGACACCTATATTCTTACA
>JABUQX010136526.1:12500-22500 GCA_015478945.1 Trachelipus rathkii
TTTGGGTTTATCTTACTGGGGGCAAGAATTAAAACTTGGCTGAAAACGTTGGTGGCGCTGGTTTGGGATAGCCGGCCTTAAAGTTCGATTTCCTGTGGTTCCCCCCGTGTTACCCCCTGCGTAGGGGATAAAGCAAGTTAAAAGGTAGTTTATATATATATATATATATATAATATTATATTTATATAATATATATATATAATATATATATATATATATATATATATATATATATATATATATATAATATATATATATATTATATATATATATTATATATTAATATCACTCGAGTTATTACGATCTAAAACGTTCTCTTTAGTATTTCCATGATTAACTATAAATATTTCTAGTTACTCTTTTTCTTCTATTTTATCTAAAGTACTTTTAGTAATTTCTCATTTTATTTGTTAATTAAATATTCCTTGTTATAAAATTATTTATTAGTATAGTATTTAACATATTATTATAAAGTGTGTTTATAAACAATAATATTACTCTAAATTCCATTCGATTTGGGCACGGACTGGCGCCATTTTTAATGGGTCAAAAGCGTTATTTAATAGCGGTTATTCTTCTTTTTTTCGTTTCAATTTTGCATAATCTTTATATTTATTATGTCAATAATTTTGACTTATTTGACCAACTTCGCAAAAAAATAGAGAAATTTTTATCGTAACATTGTGAAATTGCAAAATCGATCGTTTCTATAATGTTAACTCTTGCTGAGCACGAGTAGTCCTCTGAAAAAAATATTATATTATATATATATATATATATATATATTTATATATATATATATATATACTATAATATATATATATATAATATATTATAATATAATATATATATATATATATATATAATTATATTATATAATATATATATATATATAATATATTATATATATATATAATATATAAAATCATCAACCTCCTTTCCCCAGTATTGGGGTATGAGGTGAGCCACATACTCTGAAAATAGAAAAGTAGTAGAGCATGACGTAAGTCGAAAGAAAAGGTCCCCCCCCCCTTCCCTTAAGTGAGAGCTTGTTGCAGTCAGAAAATCCATCCTAGGGCTTCACGAGACCACGAAGCAATCTCATTGTGGCATCTCGTCAATGTAGGGTTCATATACCTTGGACCAGGCGGCCCACAACCTCACCATTCATTCTATTATGCACCTTTCTTTTCGCCTCTGCCACACTCCCATTCCATTACTGACTCAATCCACTTTTTGTTCAGTCTTGTAGCCAGTCAATTTACAGCACACTCAACTATATATCCGCTTAACCACCAACCGACTATCATCCATCCTTTCCTAATGTCCAAACCATCTTAATGTATTCGTTTATTCAATGTACTTTCATTTATACTCTCATTTACCCCTTTCTTCACACCACACACTCTCTAATACGTTCATTCCTAATTTTTTCAATTCTTCTCACACCTAACAAGCCCCTAAGATTGTCCATATGAACACATTGTATTTTAGATCTATACCTCTTATTCCAGACCATAGTCTCACATACTATACACATTAACAAAGGTAACAACACACCCTCATTAGACCCTAGCGGCACCTCAAAAGACTCTCTTACATCACCAAGGATTTAATTGCACCAGCCACCTTACTGGCATTCACAGCTTTCCTACTACACTCTGCATCATCCGTTCCCTTTTCATCCAGCATATATCCTAAATATTTAAACTCAAGACACTTGGTTCCAGCTGCTTACCATCTAATGTAATTTCACACCGAGGACTGTCCTCACTCACAACCATAACCTTACTCTTATCTACCTTTACTTTCGAACCCCTACTTTTACACGCCCTGCCAAATCTCTCTACCAATCCCCTCACAAACCTCTTCAGATTCGTCACACAAAACCAAACATCCGCATATAATAGGTAGCCAGCCTCCACTCTCTTCCATTCTCCATCGTTCTAATACCATCCCCACCACTAATTCTTTCATAACCCCATCCATATATAAATTAAATAACAAAGGAGACATAACACATCCCTGCCCTCACTCCGCTATAAAACACAGGGTTCACACTGAAATTTTGAATTTGATTCCCTGACATTCCCTGACAAATCCGCAATTTTCCCTGACCAGCGTGTTCGTTACTTTTGGCGTATAAAATATCTATTAATCATTATTGCAGCCTATTTACTCAGTTCATACATTGAATTATTGAAAATTACTTTAGAAACTGTTCATCATCCATACAAAAGATTAAAAAAATATTTATTTTTCCTTAGTAACAGCCTATACCTTCCCCATAGCCGTCCAACGCAATTCTTTTTTTTTTTATTTTTCCAAAAGTAAAATATTTTATTTATTACAAAAAGGAAAAATAAAGTTAAAAAGCTTATCATTAATGGACTAGGTGAAATAACGTCCAACTGTGATCAACAAAAGTTCAAAATGGGGAGATTTAGGTTAACTTTTTCCTTCTCAAGCATCTGAATTTTGAATTTTATAGAGTCTTCTTCTTCAAAGCTTTCAGTTTTAACATCTTTTCTCAGCTCTTCAAGTTTATAGATCTGTATGGATAATTTCTTTTTTCAACCTTTATCTTATTCTTCTTGGTTCTGTTTTG
The DNA here is from genome assembly GCA_015478945.1 of Trachelipus rathkii. Lineage (NCBI taxonomy): Eukaryota > Metazoa > Arthropoda > Malacostraca > Isopoda > Trachelipodidae > Trachelipus > Trachelipus rathkii. Next base: position 15,109 of record JABUQX010136526.1, read on the forward strand.
AATCTTTGAAATGTTCTTCATATCTCCTATGGGCAGCTCTTACATTTGTCCACATTTTTTGAGTGATTGAGTGATAGGAACTTAATGAATACTTTCATGAGATTTTATAGCATTGTGCATTGTGCACTTTTCTTTGAGAAATCAGACTACATGTTTTTTAGATTCTCACTAAAATTGCTTAATTTATAGAAAAACCTCCTTCCACTGTCGCATTTATAAAATGTTATTTCTAATTAATAATTTTGCCACAATTCCACATAACATTGATTCCCAGGTACTATATGAAAAAAAACTAATCCAAGTTCTCTTGAAAGACATCGCCATCCACAATATTTTGAATTTTTAATTCCAAGGGTAGAATGAGCTTCAACTGCAAAGTAGAGTGTAATGTGCTTCTCTAGTTCTAGAAAAGGGAGCAAGTCCAGGTTAATCAAATATTTTAACATTTCATCCGGCCCAATTTTAAATTTGAAGCTAACCAGCACTATCTGGAAAGCATTAATTTAAAATGTTTCCCCTATATCTTGCACACAAGTTTAAAGACATTTTATCATCCACCACCTTTAATGCCATAGTATTTCAGATCCTGTAACATCATCTTTAATGCAAAAAGATGAAACTGATTGATAAAACTGATTTGGTTGGTTATCTATAGAACACTCAGGGTCAATTAACATCGGTTGAGTATGATTAGAAGTTGATGGAATGGCATAATTTCAGTGCACACACTTTCAACTAATATTTGTATTATTAGAACACGTAATGAAAAAGTTTTTCAATGATGGTTGGTCCTGCCGAGTTTTGATTATATTCAAATGAGTTTCCCCTCTTGAATGTGAAATTTTCGGCCTGGCGTCCCAAAGTTAGATAGATCAAAGGTTCTTTTTACATACTTTACAGTAATGCCTTGGAACTATAGGTCCATTATAACCACCTGATAATGGGGTGCAGTTGACGTTCCAAACCACTTCGTTAAAGTTAGCTTTTTTGTTTGAAGTCATATAAAAAAAAAATACCTTCAACTGCACAAAATCCAAAATCACTTCGTCAAAACTTCAATAAAAAAAAACACCTCAAAAAGTATAAATCCCTTAAAAGAAAAAGATATAAACAGATTAGGTCATAAGTCATAGAGTCTAAAACACATCCATACACAAATCACCTTCAATCAAAAGGATGAACTTGGAACAACCTCTACAGACAGAATAGGAAGAATAGTAGGTAATAGTGAACTAAAAATAGAAAGAAACAGGATAGAAGTTGATTTATGGTTTAATGTCATTACCTCGCCCATCCTTTGCCATTCACTTATAAATACATCTCTTATTCCACATTATCCATAAAGTCGTTACTTTGTAGCAGGGACAATAAAACTTACACACACTCTATCCTCCTCTTGTTTGAATTTAAAAAATTTCCCCTTACTTTAGCATATCTTAAAATGTTTCCCTGACCAATTTTTTTCCCCTGACTTTCCTCGACTTTCTAGAAAGTGTGAACCCTGAACTATACTATACTAAAAGGTATAAAGGGGATGGTAAGGCTGGGCTTTCTTTCCGACTTGTGTCATATTCTTCTATTACTTTTCTGTTTGCAGTGCATGTCACGCACCTTGGGGAGAGAAGGTTGTTGTTGTTGATGATTGATGGGGTGATGATGTTATATATATATATATATATATTATATATATAAAATATACTATATAAGTATATTATATATATAATATATATATATATATAGTATATATATATATATATTAATAGAATATATTATATATATAATATACTATATATATATATATATATATAATATATATATATATATATCATATATATATATATATAATATATATATTTATATATATATATATTATATATATATATATTATATAATATATATATATATAATATATAAATATAATATATTATATATATTATATATATATATTAATATATATATATATTATAATAATATTATTATAGTATATATAATAATATATATATTATAGTATATACGTATATTATAATATAATATATAGGGATGTACCGAACCAGAATTTACCGATACCGATACGATACTCTATTTTTTTGGTGCCGATACGGATACTATTAATTAATATAATAAAATACACAGTAATAGATAGAAATTTGTGTAACTGCTAGGCTCAAGATTTGCATTCCCATACAACTTATACCTTACTTAGTCATTTTATATTCATAATTGTTGTCCAAGTAATATTTATTTTAAAATTGAAATATTAATTATTAGAATAATATATGCAAATATAATATTAATAACTTTTTTATTTTGTGTTTATTCAAAAAATAATTCCATTTCCATTTTTCCAGTAAGTATTAACAAAGATTAGTACTAGCTTTTATGTTTAACATGATTACAATTTACAAGAATATTCTTTAACTAGCTACAATAAAAAAGAATAAAAATAATGGGAAAAAAGAAAGAAGAAAACCCCCCCCCTTCAATTAATCACCTGAAAAGATAAAATAAAAAAACGCTATTACTCAACATAACATAATAATATACTCCTTTTAAGATAAAGATAGAGATATCATTCAATACTCAATTTCAAATTCACACAATGTGATGCAAAACATAAGCTTTCACAAGTAATCTGGCGAGAGCTGTTCTTTTTGGGTGTTTATCCTGATCCATATAATACGCTCGCTCTCGACTGATGAGGAGGTGCTGATAATTATTTGCCTGCAAGCACTGATAATAATGAAAAACCTGGCACTTTTCATGCCAACGCGTGAAAGGATTTCTCTTTGTAGGCAGGATACCATGTTTCGGTGAGCCTCATCTCCCTTTCACATATTGCAAAATTTAATTATTCTTTGCATCCTTGATGAACTAGTTCCTCTCAGTTTTTAACGATGAGGTTCCTGTGTGATTCATTGAACGTGAAATGAGATGTCAATGCAATTTGGGCCATGAAACTTATCATAGTCTAACATATCAAATCCTCCACTTCAGTAGGCTTATTTAGCTGAAAAGCCACCATCGTCACTATAAGTGCTGTTGCCAGGGGTTGCAGATAGGGCGGCTTCCACTTCCTGTAATCTTTTTTTTTTTTTTATGTCAAGGCCAACTCGGTTATTCTATTTAAATGCATTCTAGAAGTGGTTTCACCGTCGGAGATGCCATTTTGGGGTTTCAGCTAGCTTAGGAATTCCTTATTAGAACCTTATTATTCTTTAATTTTAACAGTTGTTGTCACCCCGCTCACGGGCAGAACGCCTATTACAAGGGGGTGTTGAACGCCCCAAAAATTCATCTAACGCAAGGACGCAGGCTTAAAAGTGAGGGAGATTAATTGAGTAGGACACAGATGATGGAAAAAGATTCCACAAGAACAGAGGTGGCGGAGAAGAAGCACGTAAGCGAACTGTCTGGAGTTATAAACACAAAAAACTTCATGTGCGACACAGCACCCCTTGTGCTACGAGGGCGTCGTAAAGGTCGTGGTACCGAGTGGAAAGTTCCTCGAGCACTTGCCGCTTCAGTACCATAGAAAAGGGATAAGCACCAACATCGCGCCGCAAAATAGAGGGTCAAGTGAACTAGAAGTACAAGGACAGTTTATAAGTCTTTTTGGCCTTTGACTCGACCCTATCCAAAAGCCGGTGAAACCAAGCCCCTCCCAGATATGAAGAAGCAGTACCCATAACAAGGCGGATGAGACCCTTGTAAGCTGGAGTAGTTGAGAAAGAAAAAAAAGTCTCGCCAGTCTCACAGAATCCCAGTTTCTTTGAGGCCGCCTCTAGCACCGTTGTGATGTGAGGTTTTCCAAAGACATTTTTTTGTTTTATGTTAAGGCCAAGTGTTTATATTGTCCACAGGAGAAACGAGAGAACCGTCCAAAGAGATAGGAAAGTAGAAGGTGTTTTAGAGAGGGGATTTGTAGAAGTTGGGGTTTAAAGAATTAAATTACAAAGCTTGAGACGCCGCAATCCCGGAATTTCTAATCCAGATCACGAGATAGATCGAAGATTAAAGAAGAAAGGGCAATTCTTGAAGTCAAAGAGGGGGCAGAATTGAAATGAGTTGAGATGAAGGGTCGAGTCATCGGATATGAGTGGATAGAGTTGATGTGCAGGTGAGAAGATCATTGATGAAAGGCAGGAAATAAAGTGGAGATAAAACAGAACTCTGAGGAACACCACTATTGACGAAAAAGAAGTCACCCATCAACAACACAGTGATATTGAAGAGATTTGAAAAGAAACTAGACATAAGTAGCAAAGAGAAGAAGGAAACATCAAAGGAGGGGAGATTGGAGAGCAGTGGACGCGAGCCCACGGTCAAATGCTTTGGATATTCAAGCGCCACCACGACAAAGTCTTCTGTAGTTCCTAAGGGCGGAAAAATATAAAATCAGTTAGATAGAAAGTATAGCGAGTAGACTTCGAACCAAGAAAGACATTATAGTGATCCGAAAAAAAAGAATAAGATTCCAGATGATCTAAGAAGTGAGAGTTTGAGAAAAGGGTTTCAAAAGATCTTTAGAAAGAAACAAGTTAGAGCTTAGGGCGATAGTTAGAAGGAATAGAGCGGCTTCCTTTTTTCGGATAGGTTGGACATGTGCGCGTCCAACACTTAAGGAAAGTGCTAGTATTGAGGCATAAGGAATATAGTTGAACAGGGGCGGGGTCAGCACCGAAGCACACTTCCTCAAAACTAGGGAGAGGATGCCATCCGGGCCAACCGCCTTCCTAACGTTAATATATTTCAGGAGCCCATGCAACCGATCAAATGAAATTACAGGTAAAGGCATAGGACACCTGAGAGGAGAAGGAGGAGGAGGGAATGCCAGAATCGTCCAGTTGAGTTAGAGGAAAATAGGAGGCCAAAGAGATGATTGGCCTTTTCAGATGGAGTATTTACAACAGAATCATCAGAGCGAAAATAAGAAGAGGAAAGGATGTTTACAGAAGTTGTTAGAGATGTTTTTTGGCAAGAGGCCAGGAGATTTGTCAGTAGGAGAAACCAAGGATGGTCAGCGCACTTTCGTTTAATGAAGTCCGGCTTTGCTCGTCGAAGAAGTATCCCCTCAACGATTTCTAGGCTGAATGAAAAATTGGCAAGAGAGATAGGAGAACTGAGAATTTTTCACCCCGATACGCACTGTCTTTAGCCTGAATGACCAGAGAACAAACCACGATCGAACTATGGATTTTGAAGGAGAAAAGAGTTAGTCCAAGAGGAATGACCGGCTCATCCTACAACAATTCAGTTCCCAACTTTATCGGCAGAAGCTGAAGCGTCTTCAGAGTCAAAGCAGTCCAACTCAATATAGTTAGCGTTAGAGCAACGCAATGCCGCCCACAACGCCCGTCCAAAGTGCCAGAAAAGGCATAGGACAGGATGGAGATAGTTGGAGAGAAAGTATTAAAATTAAGAGATATAAGTTGTGGTCAGATTTAATCGATAGGAGCGAAGGTGGTGTATCTATAAGAGAGAAGGACTAGTAGTGAAGCATACATAGGTCAGTTGTGTTCAAGAATAGGTTGGAAGATCAGGAATGTGTGTGTGTTATTTAATTAGTTGCTCCAGATCGTTGAGAATACTGAATGAATTCGGCTTCCTCCCCACCTAAATCAGTATGAGAGGGAACCCAACATTCAGTGTTGTGTACATTGAATCCCCTAAATAGAGGAGCTCAGTATTTGGATGAGAAGATTTACAATCTTTTGAGAAGTAGTAGTAAGATATTCCAAAAAAGGATGAAAATCTGTTTGTAGGAGAACAGTAGCAGAAGCACAAGATAATTGTAGTAGACGGAAAAAGATTTTAAGCCACAGAGGATATTCGAAGTTAGGAGATTCGAGATTCTCGAAACGTGTTATAGGAATGTGTTAATATTTGCATTGGCGCAGAATTCATCCTTCAGTCAGAAAGTGTTAAATAAGCTGTTAGTAGTATCTATTAAGGATTGGAAAATGAATTCTTACCCATCTGTGTCTCAGACAGAGCAAATTAGGGTTGAGTTAGAGAGGTGGTATTCCATGGATGCCGAGTTAGAAGTGCAAGCCATTGATCTTGGTAACGTCAAAAGAAAGCCACGCCTTGTGCAAATCTGCTATCAAACACGCACACGCACAATCACACAATACACAAACAAAAAAAAAGAAAAAAAAAAAAAAAAAAAAAAAAAAAAAAAAAGCAGACAGAAACAAAATAGACAAAAAACCAAAGGAGAAATGAGGAAACATATTCGTAATGCTTAAAATCTAAATTTAAAACCTAAATTTTAAAAACGGTAAAACCCTATTGTACAGCAATATCTAAATATGAATAATACCAGAAAGTTTAAAAAAACAGACTCGCAGACACTCCACGCTCTCACGAAATTGCGTAAAAAAACTATTGATCAACTAAAAAAAGTAGAAGATAAATCGTATAAATTATAATAATGTTCTATCCAATAGGTAAATGTTACGCTAAGACCCAAGTTGGAGAAACCGCTAAAAATCTAAAGTTAAAAAAGGAAAATCGAGGAAAAAACTAACCTAGTACTATCTATCTATATCGAACTAGATTTATTATGGAATCTAAAAGTTTCTCAAATTTTTCACCCAAAAAGTTAGAAGTATCGGCTAAGTATCGGGCATTTTAACCGATACCGATACGATACTATCGGTACCTATATATAATATATATATATATATATAATATATATATATATATATAATATATATATTATATATAAATATATATATATTATATATATATATTATTACTGATATATATATATATATATATATATATATATATATATATAATATATATATATTATAATATAGTGATTAATAGAGTGGGGAATTGGATGGAGAGGAAGGTGATACGGAAGGAATAGGTAAAATTAAAGAGTGAGAAGTTAGGTGAACGAAGACAATAAGGATAAGTATGTAAGAGCGCTCGCAAGAAAAATCGGTTGAATGTGAACAAGTTGATACCGAACAAATCTGAGGGCAAAATGGAAGGAAGCAATTTTAGTAGTGCAGAGAAGTATGTGAATGTGCTAAGGTATTAAGTAAGAATGTTAAAAGTTGAATGGTGGAATGAAGAGGTGAGGCAAGGGGTTAAAAGGTAAAAAAGAAGCGTGGTTGATGTACTAAAAGCAAATGATGAAGTCTCAAAAGAAAGATGCTTGAATTAATAAGGAGGAAAAAGAATATAAAAGGTGCATACGTAGGAGAAAAGAAAGAGGTAATGAACAGTTTGGAAGGAGGCTGAATGGGGACTTACAAGGGAATTAGAAGCTCTTCTGGAGAAGCGCGAAAGGTTAAAATATAAGAAGAGGGGATCTGCTTTGAATAATGAATAGGGATGTGCTTTTGTACTGATGAATGGATCGTGAGGGGAGAGGTG
>JABUQX010136526.1:25000-29359 GCA_015478945.1 Trachelipus rathkii
ATGTCTCCATGAGTATTTAATTTGCATATGGATGGCATTATGGAAGAATTTAAAATAGGTGTGGCAGGGGAAGGTGTTAGAACAATGTTGAATGGAATCCCCTGGTTTAACATGGTTACTGTGGTTCACACTTCGACTTGTAAAGCATATGTCATGCGATTTATTTCAAGGACAAATTCATAACTTGTAGGAGGCTTTCCTGTAATTAGTTACAGCTCATATATAGTTGTATATACACCAGTCTCAATACCCTTAAATGCAATCAACAAACCACATACCCCTGAAATACAGTCAACAAAACTTTCCTTTTCATATACCAAACAAATTTTCACCTAAGGTAGGTTTCAACTTGAGGAAAGTCTGCTCGTACCTGGGAGTTCAAACCATTTGCAGTGTTGATTTGAAAAGACCAAGCAGTCTGATTATAAATTCTGTGAACATTCCCACCTGTTTAGTATAAAAATACCTAACATACCTTACTTAAAAAATACATAAATGATAGGTCATAAAAAGATAATTTTTAAATAAAAGGAAGGCAATACATTTGTATTTATTTCAAGATTTCTACATATTCTAATATCCTAATCCAGAAGATCAGCGCCGATACTAGCGTTTACAAAATCCCTTCATTATAAAAAGAAAATATAAAAATCTTTTGACAAGTACAAATTCAACTGTCTACTTCTTGTTCGGTGGCATTACTATCGTTAGTTAATATTAGTATGCATTTGAATGTGAAATCATTATTAAGAAATTGAGTATGTAAAAATATAAAGTGCTTCAAAATCACCTCGGAAGAAAAATAAAAATGCATAATTGATGAAAATCATGAAATAATACAACCACTCTGAGTACCAGAGATTTCACCAACAACTCCTGACGTGTGTGCTTTCTTCACAACTTCAACGGTTTCCCCAAAGTCAGGGAACGCCCCACGGTCCAATTTAGAGAAGGCAAGTTGGTTATCAATTGTTACCTCGAAGGAACCTGCAATGAAAGATTCCATAAATAATGCTTTTATGATAAAGAAACCAATATACTTATAGACTACCCAACATTTCCATATGAAAAATAAAACTTTTAAATATGATTTCGTTTTTGGGTTTAAAACTAAAAAACTATTGGTTTTCCATATTTTTTTTTCCTGATAAAAATTAATGAAATAATTAAATGAAAGAATAATATATTACACTAATATATATATATAATATATATATATATTATTTATTATATATAATTATATATATATATATAAATATAAATATAATATATATACTATATTATATTATATTATATATATATATATATATATTCTTCATCCACCTTCCCTCCCCAAGACTGGCGGTAAGGTGCGTGACATGCACCGGAAACAGAAAAGTAGTAGAAGAATATGACACAAGTCAAAAAGAATGCCCAGCATTACCGCTCCCTTTATACCTATTAGTGAGAACTCGTCGCAGTCAGAAAATCACCCTAGAGTTTCATGGGACCGCGACGCACCCTCACTGGCATCTCGTCAATGTGGGTCAATCCATTGGCCCAGGTGGGCCACAACCATAACCCCCTCACAAAACCCCGCATCACTCCTAAATGCCCTTTCTTCTCTCCCCTGTGAAACTCTCCATTCCTCTCTTCAGGCATTTCCTTTTGACTCAATCCATTTTTCTCGGTCTCCCAGATGGTTGATTCTCAACACACACACCACTATACATCCGCTTAACCAACCGACTATCATACATCCTTTCCACATGACCAAACCATCTCAGTGTACTTTCATTTATTCTCTCATTTATCCCTTTCTTCGCACCACACACCTCTCTACGTTCATTCCTCATTTTATCAATTCTTCTCACACCTAATATGCCCCAAAGATTTCCATCTAAACACATTGTACTTTAGATCTATACCTCTTATTCCAGACCATAGTCTCACTACTATACATTAACACAGGTAACAGCATACCCTCATGTAAGACCTTAGCGCACTCCAGACTTAGCCCTTTACATCCACCAACGATTTAATTGCACCAGCCACCTTCCTGCCATTCACATCTTTCCTATTGCACTCTGCATCGTCAGTTTCCTTTTCATTAGTGATGGGACGATTAAGAATTTTTGATGATTATAGTAAATTATGACGATGACGATTAATTGAAAAAGTATATTTCAAAATTAACATTTATAATAAGGAAGAATTAAATTGTGTTCACTTCCTTCTTATTTAAATGTGTAAATGCATTAAGAGCCACATTAATGCATGGAAAGTTTTCCTGTTATTCATTAACATTTTGGTTTTGTTTCCAATTTTTATATAATAATAATAATAATAATAATAATAATAATAATAATAATAATAATAATAATAATACCATTTACAATTTATTTTAAGTTAGAATATAAAAGCAAAGCTTTACAAATTCAATTAACAACAAGTACAATAAGTTAAACTTGAATATACCTCACATAGGAGAGTAATTAAAATATAAAATCCCTGTTATAATCAAAGTCACTTAAAGGCTAATAAATTTCCGAAGCAATTTCTTAAAGCCAGCAATATTTATATTTTCTCTAAGATGACGTTGCAAAGAGCCCCACAGAAAAATGCCTTTATTAATACAAAAATTTTGATTAACCATAGTCCTCGAGAACGGATACCTCAAAAGGTTCAAATTTCGAGTATTATAATTGTGTGGCCAATTTAGGCTGTCCAAATAATTATAAAAAGTGTGCCCCTATTCAGCAAATTAGAATGCATGAAGAGGCCAAGCTTAAACTTGTACAAATGACGAAAAGGCATGATACCTTGCTCTGCAAACATTTCAGCTCTATGAACAATATCATTGAGCTAATATTTCTCAGCACGTTATTCTATGCAACAATAATTGGTCTCAAAGCACTATCATTTAATCCACCACAAGCCAAGAAGTGTAGGTTCAGGAATGGATAAATAAAGGAATAGTACAGAGTAGTCAAAACCTTGGATGAAACTAAATTTCTCAGTGCAAAAATACCTTATTTTCTACTAATTTTCATACACAGTAGTGATATATTTCATCAAATTTTATATTATGTTGTAAAATTATGATAGATTTTACAATTTCTATTTCAGCATTATTTAAATGAAGATTAGCTCTTACATTATAAGACAGTAAGAAGATCTTACCTTTCGTTTTTACAAAATTCAAAGACAATTTATTAGCTCAGGTCCATCTGAAATTTTTTTGTAGCTCGTCATTGATAACATTCTGAATATAATCCAAATCTTTGCCCGAAAAAATATATAACTGTGTCATCTGCATATAATGACAGTTTCACATTGGAAATAGTTCTCTCAAGATCATTAATATATATTATGAAAAATAAAGGTCCCAGGCACGAACCCTGGGGCACACCCGCCTCCACCACTCTGTGACCCGATTGTAGACCATTTACTTGGACATATTGTCTCCTGTTATTGAAGTAATACCTAATAAAGTCAAGACAAAGACCCCTAATACCATATCTTTCTAATTTGACAATAAGTGTATTTGTGTCTAATGCTTTGAAATAATCCAGAAAGACTGCAACAGTGTGTTCCTTACGAGACAAGCTCTCACTGATATCATGCAAAAGTGATGAAACTCCATCTTGAATTCTCTTCCCCTTCAAAAATCCAAACTGTTGAGAAAAAATAAAAGAATTTCTAATAAAGTAAAATGTAAGCTTCACAAATACCTTAGTTATTATTGAAAGGATAGAAATAGGTCTGAAGTTTCCGAGGGTATCACGACCTCCAGATTTGTGAAGTAACATCACTAGCGCTATCTTTAAAAAATCAGGGAATATTCTATTTAATATGCATCTGTTAAAAAGTGCAGAGAGAATTTCCCTCAGTTCACAAGAAATCCATCTTTAAAATTCTAGCAGGAAGAGCGGAGGTATGAAAGTTTAAATTTATTTATAATTTCCTCAATCAGAGTACAAGGTATAAAAATGCAAACGAGTTTCGTATAGAATATATATTATTTACGAATGTATTTATTATGTTAGGGAGTGTAGTTCTAAAGCTTGGCGGAACGTTCAGAAAATAATCGTTAAAAGATTCTGCAATATCAGCCTTATTAAAAAAATTATCCCCATCTTTAATTATACAATCAATTTCCGACTTCCTTTTTCATTCCCCAAAATATCATTGATAACTCTCCACATTTTAGCGTGATCGTTCTTTGAATCATCAATCTTCTTCTGATAATATAGCTCCCTTGAAAGTCTCAATGCAGAAGTAAGTAGATTTCTGAATAGTTTGAAGTAGTCAAAAGAAATTAAATCCCATTTTATGAAGCTTAAAAAGTTTTTTTTCTAACGCACAACAGCAACTTAA
>JABUQX010136527.1:0-15000 GCA_015478945.1 Trachelipus rathkii
CTGATTGTGTTGTTCTATTTGGAATGACCCAATTTTGATAGTGGACACACGAGTCGATATATAATGTTGAAGTACTTCATATAGAATAGTTCACAGTCTTGGATTAATCCGATTCGCCTACGGTTATTTGGTAACCGGTTTTTATCACCGGACCAAATATCTGTGCAAATCACCTTCCAAGTCGCCCCTTTTTATTTCGTCTTAATTTTTATGTCCAGTTTTATTTGTAGGTGGAGAAATCTTCGAGGTTTTTGTCTATCTTTTTGCTCTCCCTCTCTCTATCTCTTCGGCGAAAGCTAAAAAGATATAATATTTACAAACACCTTTGTACCCAACGTGATGTATACTACCTTTTTGTTTATTTTTTTACACAAGAAAACAATAAACTCACACTCAAAAAAGTAAGTAAAAACGCTAAAAGGGAAAAATTGAAAGGATAAAGGATTTTGGGAAATTTTAATATAAAAGGAATATTTAGAAAATTTCAAACTTGAAGATTTGCTTAAAAAATAATAATAGAAAAAGTTAAACAAAATTAAGTAAAAACGTAGAAAATAAAAAGTTAAAAATAACAATTAAAAATCAAAAATTAAATAATTTTCAATTCCCATATGAAATTGGATTTTTCAAGAATCGTCATAAACCGATTCTTGTTATAAAAATGTTATAGTAACATTCCCCCTTTAAATATTATAAACGAAAATTACTTTTTATATATATACTTATTAAAATATTTATATAAAATTATAAATATTTATTTATAAACATTAAAAAATCGTCTTGATAGTTGGTCACGTGGCCTCAGAATTTGCCTCATAAATGAGACAAAATCAAAAATGCAAATTTTCGATTGTATTTATTTAAAATATTCAAATTAAATATTTATAAAGCATAAAATATATTTTATGGTTTTAAATCATCAATGGATGATACCCATATATATATATATATATATATATATATATATATCCATATATTTTATAGTATATTTAAAAAATTAAAGGTCAGGAGTTCAATGAGTTTTTAGAATTTGTGTAACATTTTCGACGTTGCGTTTGCGTGCATGTTAATTTGTAACTAGTGGTTTGGTAATCTTAGTATCCCAATTGGTGGTGGAGCAAGTTAGTTCCCATAGACAGAGGCTTTACCTCTGTTTAGTAATAATAATTAGTTTTCCCTCTAGTAAACCTTGCTTATACGTTCTAAATGGCTTCTAGTCTTCTTTGTAAGAACTAGATTCATTAAGGAACAAAAGCAAAGTTATTATCGGAATTCATCTTCTCACTGAAACACTTTGTGTCTTCAACGAAGATTGTTCCTACAAATAATAATTATTATTGGTAGTCATTACCATTAATAATAATAATAATTATTATTATTATTATTATTATTATTATTATTATTATTATTATTATTATTATTATTATTATCATCATTTATTTTAGTGTAGCTAGTATACTGCTTTCTATTATTATTATTATTATTATTATTATTATTATTATTATTATTTGCTTCCATTACTAATTATAGAAAGTCTTAGTAGTACACTGTCACCGTTATCAGCGTTATCACAATAAATATTGTTGTTATTATTGTCATCATCTTCGGAACTTGACTAGAGTTTTTTTCATCTCTGTCCACTTTCGAAGATATAAAAATTATACTACATGTTCGATAACGTGGTTACACATATTCGGAAATTCAGAAATAACTTTGCAATAAAAATTTTATAATTTCAAATATTAAAGCGACTTCCATATAAAATAAACTCAATAAACTTTCAACAACTATAGAAAATAAATTTCAATTAAATTTAATATACGATAAAACTTTTTCGTCCCCAAATTCATCATAATAAAAACTCGGTTCTTTTATGGACATTCGGTTTTATATAAGCTGATAAATTATAGAGATCAATAGTATTCATTCGTTACATACATATTAGTCTCTGGTCCACACAGGGTCCACTGAGTATATACTCATCTCCATACAAATTTATATTCCACTATTCATTGGCCACTTCTAAACTGATCGAGTGAAAGTGGTAACGCGCTGGAGATTTGTTTGGAAGTAGGAATAAATGTAGATTGGTGATCTGGTCTTCATTAGCCCAGCTACCTGGGACTGGGTCACTAATCCCCACATTTTAAGTGGCGCCCAACGTCCTCATTCAGGTCCTTTACAGATTTGAATTTTCGAAACCACTTACTTAGCGCTCAACTTTTGTGAGTCATAAATACTTGGCACACGAACTTTCACCCAATTTTTCATAAAATTTTAAAAATCATTTACAACCTTTTTTAAACTATTTTAATAATAGTTTTTTATATAAATTTTTATATTTTGTGACTTCGTGTCATTATATATATCCCCTTAAACATAATTTTCCCCTTAAACAACATTCAACTTTGAACAAAATATTAAATAAACATTTTTTATTTTTTTTTGTGTGGGAGCTTACATGAGACATAAGTCTCCAGTTCTTCACATACAAATTTATTGGCTCCATAAGAGGGCACTCAATAAAAATATTTAGTAAAAATTTTTCGGGGAATTTTTAAAATTTTTCCACCCAATTTAGGGGAATTTTTATTTTCCGTTTAAAAACTTTAAAAAATTTATAAAATCAAAATAAAATAACAACTACAGTTATTTTCTTTAAAAATATTTTAAATAAAATATTTTTAATATTTAAAAAATATTATATATATATATATAAATAATAAAACTCCTTCATTTAATTAGAAGTGAACTTCATTTCTTTTCATTTTATTTTTACATTGGTAAAAATATATTCATTTTGCATATTTTATATTTCTTGTGGTATATAGAAAAATATACACCTTTTAATACTTAATCTTAAGTTTCATTATTATATAAAACCTTTGTGTAACATAAACACAATTACTTAATATTAAGTTAGTTTTAAATATTTCTAATAACATTAATATTCATAAAATTATTTATATATATAATTATATTTTTCGTTCAAACCTTACACAGGTATTCATATCACAACGAGTGATCCGATATATTTTTATAACATATAAAAATAATTCTAGTATACAGATGAATATTTTTAGTGTCCTTGGACCTTTCTCTCATATATAATTTTTATACACAATATTTCCAGCGCTTTATACCGGTACATCTGAGACCGGTTCATCGGTTCAACATTTTGTTGAACATATTAATACATTTCAATCATAGTTTTGAATTTTTAATATCTTTTTGTGTCAGACACTATTTTTATTACCAAGTGCTTGTACTGAATTTTTAATATTTTCACTGTACAATCTATATACAGCGCTTGTATTATAAATCAACATTTAATCTGATAAATTTAAATATTTTAATATTTTAGTGTCTCAAGACACATTTTTTCTCTGTTTATATATTTAAAATTTTGATTAAAAATGGCTTCCCCCATGTCTGATCTGTCAGATAGTGACATTAAACTATACGAAACATTTAAAAAATCGCGCAAATTGTTACGTTCTCATGTCACAAAGACAGTTAACGAAGCTAATACCCAATTATTGGTTGCCAACCCCGATATTCCCAAATTGAATTCTCTTATAAAAAGATTAGAAAGCTTAGACATTAAACTAACAGAAGCTGATGATAACATCGCAAATTTCCTTGACGAGGAAAATCTTTTAATCGATGGTAACATTACGTACGAAAGACATGCTTCTATTTTTGATTCCATCAGCGCCATTGAATATAAAATTAAAGAACTTACTAAACCACCTTCACGACCAGCTTCGCGCCCTACATCACCGATTGTCCCGGCTACCCCTAGAGAGCCGGAGGCATTTAAACGCCCCATTAAAAAACTACCTACTTTTAGTGGTAATATTTTAGAATATGCCTCTTTTATTGAATCATTTGAAAACTATGTCGGAGGTCAGAACTACTCTGACCTTAGTAAACTTGATTTATTATTGGACTGCCTTCAAGGCACAGCAAAACAGATGGTATCTGGCTATGCCATCATCGGTGATAATTATAAAGTTATTCGAAGTCTTCTTGAAAAGGATTTCGATAGCCCCGCAAAGGTCAAGGAGACCTTAATATTAAAATTAACTGCATTAACCCCTCCGAAGTATGAATACTCTGATTTGTATGCCTTTAAAGCCGATGTACATTGCTATGTAGAGTCTTTAAAGGTCAAGGGCATGACCGTCAATGACGCTACTAGCTCTACTATATTGGGTGTCTTAATGGCCCAAAAATTGCCTTCACAAATTAAAGAAAAGGTAAAATGGGAACATGTCGGTAAAGACTGGACTCTTGATTTCCTTTTTGATATGTTAAACCAGGCCCTATCAGTTTTAGAGGCCTCAGGTCAAACATTATCCAACAAGGACAATAAAAATCCCCCTAAAAAGTCTGAGCATACTTCACCTTCCAATAATAAATGGAAGGGACAAGGGGCCAAACCCAAACAATCGACTATATTAAATACAAATATAAATTCACCACCTCAAAGGTCCAATAATAAGCCAAACTACCAACCTAACCAAAATAAACCTAACTTTAATAACAACTTTAACAGGTTTAACAATATTAAACCCCCTAACCATCAAAGTAGAACCCCATATTATAATAACAATCAAAATAATTATCAACATCGCCCTTCAAATAATAATCATAACCTCACTTTTTATAATAATAATGGTCAAAATAACCCTATAAAATGTCGTTTCTGTAACAGCAGTCATTACACCGCCAATTGTAGTCTTATAAACACTCTTGAACTTCGAAACCAAATTGTCCAAAATCATCATTGGTGCCGAAGGTGTTTGAGTAGCAGTCACCCTACACCTGATTGTCAAAACAACAAAAAATGTTACACTTGTCAGTCTCCTGAACATCATACTGCTCTTTGTCCCCAATATAAAAAACCAGAATATGTTACAACTGTACCCCAATCCGCTTCAAACCACCTCACCTCCACCCTGTTGGCTCAGAGCCACGGTGTAGCTCTTCCCATAGCGGATTTAAAAATAAATAAAGGAGACAAACCCATCTTAGTTCGAAGTATTTTCGATCAAGGATCCCAGGTCTCGTTGATATCGAAATCAGTGGCTAAAATATTAAACTGCATTCCCCATTCCACTGTTAACATCTCCATAAACGGAATTAACAAAAAGGGCACTCCTTCAGTACATGATGTGGTCACCTTAAACATCAGTACCAAGGAGGGGGTGATCCCCATATCTGCTGTTATAGTAGATCGCCTTCCCAACGATCTTAAAATACCTGGGCTTGTAAAGACCACACAAATGCTCAGACAATATCGTATCCCACTTGCCAATCCTTATCCAACATCAGATGTTATTACGGACATTGGCTTACTCCTCGGATCCGACAACCTCCCCCATTTTCTCCAATCATATGAGAAAATAAACAATGTAAATTTGTTAAAAACAAATGTAGGTAATATTATTTGGGGCAAATTACCCTTTGCTTCTGGTGGCACAGATTCTCAAGTCACTATTGTATCTTCTTTTAGGGCCGAAGTCCAATTTTTCGATCCTATAATTAGTTTTAGCCATTCTAATCATAAAAATATTGATCATTCTTCCTTTCTCCCTATAATTGAGGAGGAAGAACCATTAGCTGTAAGTGAAAATCCTCCCCTCTCTATAACTGAGGCAGAGGACTCTTTAAATTTAAATCCTTCACCTCTCTTCGAAGATGCCGAGGGAGGGGAAGTTGTAAATAATGCGCATCAGCTTTCATATTTTTCCCAAGAGGAATATTTAGATTTAGTAAATAGGTTTAAGGTTTTGTCAGCTTCGGACGAAGCTTGTGAAATTGATTCCCCCATTAAAAGTACAAAAAATATGAATTTTACCTCAACTGAGGTTGGTGATGAACATCACCTTTCTGAAAAAATTATTATTTCCCCCTCGAAAAGTACAAAAAATATGAATTTGGTCTCCTCTGAGACTTGTGAGAACTCTCACACCATTAAAAATATTGATCAAAATATTTTATCTGCTTCAGCTGAAGCTTCTAGTACTGATTCTGCTTCAATAAAAAATATAGAAAATATAAATATTTCCTCAGCTGAGGACCCCCTCCCCCCTCCTTCTGTGATTACAGAGGAGGAGTATAACAAAAACTCCATAGATGATCTCGATCGTTTATGGTCTCTCTCCCATATTGGAATATTACCTGATGAGCAGTTTACTCTAGCTGAAAAAACTACCCTTGAATCATTTAAAGAAAATTTGCGCTTTATAAATGGGAAATATGTGGTGTCATTGCCATGGCGTGCAAACCATCCCAACTTACCTGATAATTATTCTTTGTCGAAACGTCGACTTTATAGTGTATTGAAACGGCTCAGGACTGAACCCGAATTATTAAACTCATATAATGATGTAATAAAGGAACAGCTGTCCCTTGACTTCATCGAGGAAGTAAAACCTTCCACCCCCTCCATCCTGAAGCCAAGTTACACTACCTTCCCCATCATGGGGTGCGCAAAAATTCCTCTACAACTAAACTTCGTTTAGTTTATGACTGCTCATCCAACAATCCCAGTTTAAATTTCTGTTTACACAGTGGTCCGTCTCTGATAACAGATCTGGGAAAATTATTATTAAAATTTAGAATAAAAAAGTACGCAACATCATCAGATATTGAGAAAGCTTTCTTAGGGATTCGCTTAGCAGAAAAGGATCGAGATTCAACTCGTTTCCTATGGGTCAGAGACCCCTCAGACCCCCAATCACCTATAGTGACATATAGGTTCAAATCAGTACTATTTGGAGCAACTTGTAGTCCATTTTTATTGGCAGCATGCCTCCATCACCATGTAAATAAATCCCAAACGGCATACAAGGATGCCATATTAGAACAAATTTATGTAGATAATCTCTTCGGTACATTTGACACCGAAGAGGAAATAAAACAATATTTTTTTGAAACCAGATCCTTATTTGCAGAGGCTGGTTTAAATTTAAGAGAGTGGGCTTCCAACTCATCTCTCGCTGCTTCTATGTTTCAAGAGAAAGAATTGGGCATAGAAGAACCTTGTTTAAAAATTTTAGGTATGGAATGGGATACTTCTTCCGATACCATGTCTTACCCCACTCGTAGCTTCGACCCAGAAGCCAATACTAAACGTAAAATACTACATAATGTTGCATCTGCATTTGATCCTCTTGGTGTTTTGTCACCTGTAGTTATAAGAGGCAAAATGCTTCTACAAAAAATTTGGAAATTAAAACTTGACTGGGACCACAAGATCCCCAATGATCTTCAAAAAGAATGGAGATCACTTGTGGTTCAATTTGAACAATGTTTAAACTTAAAGTTGCCCAGGCAACTTATATATTCAATTAATGTGGAACTCCACGCCTTTTCCGATGCATCTGGCTCTGCATACGGTACTGTGGTGTATGTAGTCTCTTGTGCAGACTCAACACCTATTTCAAAAATATTATTATCAAAAGTTAAAGTATCCCCCATTAAAGAGCTTTCCATTCCCCGTTTAGAACTTATGGGAGCTCTATTATCATCTCGCATGTTGAAATTTATATTAGAAACATTTGAAACCATATTAAACTTTGAAAAAATATATGCTTGGTGTGATAGTCAAGTCACCTTGCAGTGGATTTTTTCACAAAAACAACTCCCCACCTTTAACCAGAACAGGGTGGACGAGATTAGAAAAAATGTTCCCTCTATAGAGTGGAAATATGTCCCTACACAGGACAACCCCGCTGACCTCGCTTCTCGCGGGTCAGACTGTAAATATTTATCTTCTGATTTATGGACATCAGGTCCAACTTGGCTCTTAAATCCCTCAGACTGGCCAGTCTGGAAGGAACATCCTTCTTCTCAAAATAAAGAAGAAAGACTTAACAATCTCAGCTGTGACAGTTACCCTGTTGAAAGTATACTGAAACAGTGAGAATATCTCTTTTACATAAAATTGTAAAAATAACAGCTTTAGTATTCAGGTTCATAAAAAATTTGAAAAACTCTGTAAATAAATCCCCCTTGAACAAATCGATTACAAAACCTGAATTCTCCCATCAACTCTCCATTGAGGAGAAACAAATTTCTGAGTCATATTGGATCAAATATATGCAAAGTTTGCATTTTCAGTCTGAATTAGACTGTTTAAAAAATAAAAAACACATCTGTGTAAACAATTTAATATAATATTAGTAAATGGTATACTCAGGTGCGATAGAAGGTTAGGAAATTCCTTCCTGCCTTATGACACCAAATTCCCTTATTTACTCCCAAATAATCATCATTTGATAAAACTCATCATATGGGACACCCATATGTCTTTTCATCATTTAGGAACCTCTGAGCTCCTTTTAATAATACGCAGAAAGTATTATTTTTCCCATATGAGAACCAATATTAAAAAGGTCACAAGACCATGCATTTTGTGTAAACGTTAGCAAACTCTTCACTTTAAGTCTGCCCCTCTAGCTGCTTTGCCTAAAGTAAGAGTTAACCAAGCCATTTACTATTTTGGGAGTTGACCTGACAGGTCATTTTATAATTAAAACTTCAAAAACAGCTACAACAAAATGTTATATTGTATTATTTACCTGTGCAACGACTCGAGCAGTCCATCTCGAGCTCGTTTTAGACAATAGCACAGAATCTTTTTTGAGATCATTCCGCCGCTTCATGGGTAGACGTGGTGTTCCTTCTGTTGTTTACTCAGATAACGCCACCTACTTCCATGCATCATCTGATTATTTAAAACAGTTACATAGTTTACCATCTGTAAAACAATTTTTTAATCAATACTCCATTACATGGAGGTTCAATCCTGCTCGTAGCAGCCACTACGGAGGATTTTTTTAGCGTCTAATTGGATTAACCAAACTCCATTTGAAACGTACCCTTACTAATGCCCTCATCACTTATGATGAATTTTATACCATTATAATTGAAGTAGAGGCGGTTTTAAATTGCCGTCCTCTCACCTTTGTAGGGGATGACCTCCATAGTGAGGAACCACTCACCCCTTCCCATTTATTAACAGGGCATAAATTAAATTCTCTCCCAGTTCCAGAGGAACTTATTGAAATGGATCCCACATATTTAGATCCTATAAAAATTGGTAAACGCTACAAATACATCCTCTCCCTTGTAAATAAATTTAAAATTAAATGGGAAAAGGATTATTTATTAAATTTAAGGCAATCTTACAACAAATCTGATCGCCCAAATGTAACTGTCGGAGACGTCGTCTGGTGGAAGATGACGGTCCCCGTTTAAAATGGAAATTGGGAATTGTAAAAGTTTTACATACTTCCCCTGATGGCTATGTACGATCGGTTTCCTTGAGTACGAGAACAGGTGAAATTACTCGCGCAGTCATTCATCTTTACCCTTTGGAAATTCATAGTAACATTTATGATTCTTCTACAGAAGAAGAATCACCTACAACATCAAGTTCTCCCCCTAGGAACCGCCGCCAGGCTAACATCCTGGCTTCCCGTCGGATCAAAGCTATATTCGATTCGAAATAAGCTTCGACGACAACCTTATTAGCCATTTAGACAACATCAAAAAACTTATCATATAATTTCTCTTACTATTGAACATTAAAAATAATCTATTAAATTTCTTACTTATACTTCTTATTTCAAAAGTTAATCGCGTTCGTCCCTTGGATGGGGTTATTAATTGATCCCAACAACGTTTTAGGGTATGATTTCGAAAGCCTTGCATATTCATCTCCTAATACATACCGAAAATTGTTAGGAACAAAGGTAAAACAGGCAAAACCTTTTGATGTAGGAAAAAATTGAAGGAAAGCCTTCAATAAAAATTAAAATTAAAAAGCAGCGGTCCTGGAATGGAAGTCCCTCTGGGAAGGGGGCGTCCGTGGTAGGTACTATCATAAGTCCTTGACCAAATGTTGCTGGTGGAGTGGGAGCATGGTTAACGTCATAAGACTTAACCCCCCCAGTTTACGGTGTGAACCCACCTTCCCTTGTTAAGGTTTTAGAAGGTTGTTTTCTGAGATTCGAGTGTGCAAGACTTGAGAATCATATTTTGTCACTGCGTATGGGTCATTTTTTAGCTTTCATCCTCCTCCTCGGACGTGGTTCGCTGACGAATAAAGAGTATACTTATTTACTATATTTTCTTTCACCAAAACTTACGAAAACAAATTATATTTTTTCTGTTGGATTCCTTTGGCTGGGGAATTTAATGTCGTAATTTATTTTAAATTACTTCATTTGCCACTTGTGGCCAGTTTTCCTTTTGGTTTTTGATGACTGGATTCGCGAGTGGTTGATTTGCGATCGTGATCAAGGGAATTGTGAATGCATTAGTCATCGCTATTTCCTTTTAAAATTTTGTAAATAATAATCTTAATGATCATTTATATATGAAAATTAAAATTTATTAATAAAAAATTGCTCTGAGAGTCGGTGCAAATTTGCACCGAGAAATTTCAGATTTCAATACCGTACTATGATAAAGGCTCATAAAAGTAAAGTATCCCTTATAAATTGGGCTGCGCCCTTGAAATTCACAATGTTGATTCATTTAATAATAAATAGTTTTAAGTCCCAAGTTTTGGACCCCTAGGTTAACCTGTAACCCTAAAAATGGGGTTAGGGGCTGGAGCCTCCCCCCCTTTCATTTTTTGTTAAAACTTTCATCGGATTCTTCTTATTCATGTCAAAAACTATTATCGTACCAATTTTAAAAATATTATATATTTCGATATATATATATAATATATTATATATATATATTATATATATATATATATATTATATAATTATTTATATTCTATATTATATTATATTATATATATATATATATATATATATATATATATATATATATATAAGTAGATATATATACACAATACCTCTTATAATCAAAATTTCTTAAAGTAAAACTGATACAAGTAACCGGCATTCGATTTTCTCTCTTTTGACAGAGTTTTGAAATTTCATACTTCCCTTGATTATACTACAGATATAAAACTACATTTTGATAGAAATTTACATCGATCAAAGTCATAATTACATAATTATAAACATATCGAATTACCTGTCAAAGATAGGCCTTCGATTTTGAGAATTTTCATTTTGAAAGTTTTCCCACCCACCCCTAATTAACCAGGTGCTCAATGATTGTCAGACTTGGTTAGTATTTCAAGTTGGTCTTAACACTCTAATCTTTCATTTATGTAAATGTCATTGACCTCCTTTAATCGAAAAGTCAAGTTTTGACCTCAGATGACCTTTCAAATTTTTACATTAAAAATTCAATATATTTTAGCTTGCAATCGTCTAGAAAAATAAAATTTATATCAAATTAATCAGAAAAACATACAGAATCTGATAGTTATTGTTAAAATTGTTAATTATCTTTAATTAAAAAATTACAATTATTATGTAATTTCTCTGAGAATAAACATATCCAGTTTACAACATGTGATTGTTGCCAGAGGTTTCTGTTGTAAACTTCTAATGATTTTTACGATAAATCTACATTAGTTCGTTTGATAAATTTATTTATTTACTATATAATTTTAAATTTGCTAATTTTTGATAATAAATTTGTTATTGATATTAAAAATAATTATTTAAAGTTTATTTAAACTAATTGCTCACCGTCAACCCCCTCGGCGTCGTTTTGATCGAACTATAAAACGGCGAGAGCGACCGAGTCATTCCAATCTTAATTTACTGCACTTGTCATCAGTAGACTCCGTCCCATATTTTGCATTCCGAGTCGAAAGAGAAGTCTACGAGATTCATTTATAATGCAGTTACAGTAGTCAATAATTTTTGATGAAGCTTGCTTCTCAAGTGAGCTTCCCCTATCATTTTAGAGGTTCCGCGCCATTTTAGGAGGCGTCTTACCGATGTTTAAGTCAGGGCTGTTTGATCCTTTTTTTTTTATAAATCAACAGCAGAACCATTGAAATTTTCCTTCCGTTAAACAGTGATCTTAGAATTTTTATAGGTATATCATTCATAAAGCCTTCCTGGACAAACTGATAGGACCCCACTAATGGCTATTCAGCCCCCCTTCTATCCTATTTCAGATATTAGAAAAAAAGGCATTATTTTTTGATTCGTTTATATATTAATTTTTTGATAAGTGTTTTGACATTATATATCGAATCAGTCTCTTCTGATTGAGTTGTTCTAATTGGAATGACTCAATTTTTGATCGTGGACACACGAGTCGATATATAATGTTGAAGTACTTCATATAGAATAGTTCACAGTCTTGGATTAATCCGATTCGCCTACGGTTATTTGGTAACCGGTTTTTATCACCGGACCAAATATCTGTGCAAATCACCTTCCAAGACGCCCTTTTTTTATTTCGTCTTAATTTTTTATGTCCAGTTTTATTTGTAGGTGGAGAAATCTTCGAGGTTTTTGTCTATCTTTTTGCTCTCCCTCTCTCTATCTCTTCGGCGAAAGCTAAAAAGATATAATATTTACAAACACCTTTGTACCCAACGTGATGTATACTACCTTTTTGTTTATTTTTTTACACAAGAAAACAATAAACTCACACTCAAAAAAGTAAGCAAAAACGCTAAAAGGGAAAAATTGAAAGGATAAAGGATTTTGGGAAATTTTAATATAAAAGGAATATTTAGAAAATTTCAAACTTGAAGATTTGCTTAAAAAATAATAATAGAAAAAATAAAAAGTTAAACAAAATTAAGTAAAAACGTAGAAAATAAAAAGTTAAAAATAACAATTAAAAATCAAAAATTAAATAATTTTCAATTCCCATATGAAATTGGATTTTTCAAGAATCGTCATAAACCGATTCTTGTTATAAAAATGTTATAGTAACATTCCCCCTTTAAATATTATAAACGAAAATTACTCTTTATATATATATTTATTAAAATAAATATATAAAATTATAAATATTTATTTAGAAATATTAAAAAATCGTCTCAATAACGGATCACGTAGTCTCAGAATTTGCCTCATAAATGAGACAAAATCAAAAATGCAAATTTTCGATTGTCTTTATTTAAAATATTCAGATTAAATATTTATAAAGCTTAAATCATATATTTTATGGTTTTAAATCATCAATGGATGATACCCATATACATATATATATATATATATATATATATATATATATATATATATATATATATATATATATATATATATATATATATATATATATATATATATATATATATATATATATATATATATATATATATATCCATATATTTTTTGTGCAAAATAATAAAATTAAATGTTCAAAGTTTAGCGAGTTTTTGAACTTCGTGTAATTTTCGCGTCGCAATTTCCGTGCATGATAAATTGTAGCTAGTGGTAATGGTAGATATAGTTTAACCCTGGTGGTGGAGCAAGTTAGTTCCCTTAGACAGAGGCCTTACCTCTGTTTAGTAATAATAATTAGCCTTCCCTCTTTAAACCTTGCTTATACGTTCTAAATGGCTTCTAGTCTTCTTTGTAAGAACTAGATTCATTAAGGAACAAAAGCAAAGTTATTATCGGAATTCATCTTCTCACTGAAACACTTTTGTGTCTTCAACGAAGATTGTTCCTACAAATAATAATTATTATTGGTAGTCATTACCATTAATAATAATAATTATTATTATTATTATTATTATTATTATTATTATTATTATTATTATTATTATTATTATTATTATTATTATTATTATTATCATCATTTATTTTAGTGTAGCTAGTATACTGCTTTCTATTATTATTATTATTATTATTATTATTATTATCTATTATTATTATTATTAATTATTATTTTATAAGATTATTTATTATTATTATTATTGCTTTCCATGGTACTAATATAGAAAGTTTCTGGTAGTATGCTGTTATTTTATCAGTTATCACAAAAATATTGTTGTTATTTTGTCATCATCTTGGAACTTGACTAAGATTTTTTTCATCTCTGTCCATTTTCGAAGATATAAAAATTATACTACATGTTCGATAACGTGGTTACACATATTCGGAAATTCAGAAATAACTTCGTAAGGGCTTGTTTTTTTTTTTGCATAATTTTCTCATTAACGTATTTTTCATATCTGTCTACGAATATCTGTTATTGCCCATCTTCGTAATGAAAAATTTTATAATTTCAAATATTAAAGCGAACTTCCATATAAAATACTCAATAACTTCAACAACTATATAGAAAATAAATTTCAATTAAATTTAATATACGATAAAACTTTTTCGTCCCCAAATTCATCATAATAAAAACTCGGTTCTTTTATGGACATTCGGTTTATATAAGCAGTAAATTAGAGAATCAATAATTATTTTTCATTCGTTGTATATATATATTAACTACTGCTGGTCCACAACGAAGGCCCCCGAGTATATATGATATATGACAATTTATTTCCACTATTACATTGGCTCCTTTCACTGATCTAAGCGAAAGTGGTAACCCGCGCCAGAGTTAGTTTGGAAGTAGGAATAAATGTAGATTGGTGATCTGGTCTTCATTAGCCCAGCTACCTGGGACTGGGTCACTAATCCCCACATACATAGATAATAATAATAATAATAATAAAGAAAATCCGAATTATTTAAAAAACTTTGAAATATTTTTAGTTAACATTGAGCGAATAATATAAATGTAAGTGATAATTGTTATTTTTAAATAAAACCTAGAATGATTTTAATATAATGCAATTAAAGGCAATTTTATTTGTTATTTTATAACTTATTACATGGCTAAAGATGATGTAAAGCCAGTAAGTCAAATAGACAAAACGTGGCATGCTTGGTGGTAGAGGGTGCTAGGGGCTGCCTTACTGATTTTACGGATCTTATTGCTTTAAGGTACGTAAAATATTTGTTTTTAACTAAAATTCATAAAATAATAAACAAAAAGTATTAAACAGTTAATAAAAATTCTTTGTTCAAAGATAATGATTGATTTATTATAGAAGTAAGAAAACTTTGAAATAATTTTAGT
>JABUQX010136527.1:20000-22500 GCA_015478945.1 Trachelipus rathkii
TTCACTTCTTTAATGGATTGTTTTAAAGAAATTGTGGCTCAAAATCGTCATACCGAAAGAAAAGTGAGAGTGAAAAGAAAGTCCCATTCTTGCTGACGATCTGATTATTGTAACATAAAGTAAAGGCTACATATGGAATTACATCAAGAAATAAACAATATATAGTTTGCCTACTTTGACCAGTGAAACAATGATATTCCTTTCAATTGGTGGAAAAACATAAATATTTTTATGAATTTGAAAAAACTAGCAATAAAAAACCCTTTCAGCTTCACCGTCATCAGTCGCAAGTGAAAGAATATTTAGAACAGGAAGAAATATTTATGAAGCCACAAGAAATAGGTTATCCCCTAAAAATGGAGAACTGCTAATGTTCTGTCATTTTAACCTAAGAGCTTATTCAAATGAAGTTTAGTTCAATATCTTTAACTACGAAACTTTTCAATTTTCATTTAATTATTTTTAATATGTGAATATGTCACTCAGACCAGGAAACGGTGAGCATATATAGCGGAAGCATTCACCATCATGGTCCAGGGCCTTCACAAATTGTTTCATCAACCAAGTTTTATGTGTAGTGAAGGTAAGATGATGTTTTCTCTCTGTCCAAGTGGTTCGTACGATGTTTCTGTCACCTGGCGTCAAGGTTTCCCCTCGGTGGCATTCTCTTTTGTCCAGTGATCCTTTGCCGTCCGGCTGTCCCAATAGCACAGGAAGCAGGGATATTTGGTGAAACCTGCTTGCTGACCGAGCAAAATGTTTACCATTTTCAGGTCGACGCATATTTACCATCCATGTACCTGATATTGTAGCCTCTCCAAACTGTCTTGATTTTTGCATACTCCTCTCTCACCGTACCGAATGCAATAAACAGTCGCCACTCACCTGCATCGTATGCGGGAGTCCCATAGGCGAGTAAAATAGGCCTGCAACTTCAACTGCATTACAAGGTTACCATCTGACTGAAAGAGCCTCCGCAGCTCGGCTTCTCTGTTACGATAAAATGTAACTCTTGGTGCCAGGGTCCAGTAGTCATTTTTCATGCAACCTTGAAGCCAACAGCTCAGGAAAACTTCGGCAAATACAACTCTCATACAAGATCGTTCAGTTCACCCTGGGTGAACAATGACGGACCAACCGACTGTATTTCAGATGGATGATAGACATCATGCAGGTCATTGGCATCCCATAAATGTAGACGTACTAAAGTTAACACATGCTTCCCGAATATCGACCGCAGAAAACTTGCTGCTACTGTAGATATAATGCGGAAGGTAACGTCTATAAAGCCTAGTGCGCACATGAATTTTTGTCATTCCTAGGGAATATGCAAAAATAGGGATCCATGATTGCATGAAAACGGGATGTGATACAGCAAATCCGAGAATATATATGGAATCATCACCTCCGAATTACTATATATCTGCTTCAAAAGTCCATCCAAGAAAAATTTCAACTTTTTTTGTTGACCAGTGTAAGTTTTATTTTTTCCCTAAAAGGATGACCGAACTTTGAAATAAATATTCCCGAATAGCGAAGTGATTATTCGGCCGAATACTTTTAGTGCCGAATACCTTTAGCCGAATATTCGGTATTCGGTATTCGGCTTTTCACTATTCGGCATTATAATATATTAATATATATTATATATATATATAATATATTATATATAATATATATATATATATATATATATATATTATATTATATATAATATATATATTATATAATATAATATATATATATATTATTATATATTATATTAATTATAATTAAATATTATATTAGTATATATATATATATATATATATATAAGTATATATATATATATATATTATATATATATATATATTATATATATTATATATATAATATATATATTTATATATATTATATATAATATATATATTTTTATTTTTTTATTATTATTATTATTAATTGGCTCTTCCACGGGCACGCATACATATTTGATTGTAAAAAAAATTTTTCTTCACAAGTCCGTTTGGATCTGTGGACTAAATGTCCTAAACTTGCCAGAGTGGTGGGTGTTCGTATTCTACCTCGGTTTATATATTTTGAATTATGAACCAAAGTAGAACTCGAAACAGTAAAGAACAGCATTCTTGAGTCAATAAGGACTGCTGGGGGCGGGAGCAGGGAGGGACGGTGGAAAGTAGGGAGTCATGGCCGGGTGTGTGTGTGTGTGTGTGTGTGTGTAGGTGTGTGTAGGTGTGTCATAGTGTATGTGTATAAGTGAAATTTGGTCGAAAAAATAGGGTTCTCAAAAATTTGGGTGTCCCAAAAATTAGGATTCTCAAACATTAAGGTTCTCAAAAAAATAGGGGGGAGGCACGTACGACGGATGCTTCGCATCTGTCTGGCGCGCCCCTTCTCCGAAGGGGCGCCAAAAATTGGGGGTTGGGCAAAAATTTGGGTTCTCAAAAAATTTGGGTTCTGCGGGGTCCCAGGACACGTCCAATATCCCCTTCCTACTACTTAT
>JABUQX010136528.1:0-2500 GCA_015478945.1 Trachelipus rathkii
CGGTGGCCTTCGTTCAATACTGGAATTTGGGTGTTTAACCGTTTCGCATTTATCGTGAAACGCTTCGCGTTTTCGTGCGCCGCTTCAGCGAAGGTTGTATGTATTTCCGCTCGAGATGAAAAATCTTTTTACTTTTATATTTTTATATATATATATATATATATATATATATATATATATATATATATATATATATATATATATATATATATATATATATATATATATATATATATATATATATATGAAATTGGAAAAAATCTTTTACTTTTTTTTATAAGTTTATTATTGAAATTTACCAAAAAAAAAAATATCTGGAAAAATAAACATTTGTTTATTCATTATTATTTTTATTATCCTGAATTACATAATCCGTATCTAAAAGGTGGCAAAAATTAAAAAGAAAAGGTAAAAAACGGGCGTGGGAAAAATATGACCCACGAATACTGGTTAAAAAAACTAAATTTTTCAAATAATATTTAAAACTAAAAAAAAAATATTTTTTTCTGAAAAACTATATAGAACAACTCTAATAGGACTGAATTACATAATCCGTATCTAAAAAGTGGCAAAAATTAAAAAGAAAAGGTAAAAAAAGGTTGCGGGAAAAATATGACCCACAAGTACTGATAAAAAAAAAAACTCAATTTTCAAATAATAACTAAAAACAAAAATAAAATATATTTTTTTAAACTATACTGAACAACTCTAAAAGGACTAAATTACATAATCCGTACTTACAAAATGGCAAAAATTTTAAAAAAAGGCAAAAAAAAGGGCGTGGTCGAAATATGACCCACGAGTACGACGACGTAAAATTTGACCACGAGTACGCGCGAGGGTTAAAGCATTAAAGCATTAAAGCAGTAAAGCAGTAAAGCATTAAAGCATTAAAGCAGTAAAGCATTAAAGCAATAAAGTATTAAAGCATTAAAGCAGTAATGACATAATGACATATATAATGACATAATTCATATGGATATCGGGTGGTGTTGATTCAATGTTGTTTTGTGCTGATTCTGATTGTATTAACTCTAGGATTTAGTGGCTTCAGATGTAGAAGTTTATAATTGTGATTGGCATTGTTTTGTTGTTGTTGTTGTGTTGATTCTGTTTGTATTAACTCAAGGCTTCATCGGTTTCAGATGTAGAAGATTATGATTGTGAATGGCATTGTCTTGTTGTTGTTGTTGTTGTTGGGCTGATTCTGTTTGTATTAACTCCAGGTTTCATTGGCTTCAGATGTAGAAGTTTATGATTGTGAATGGCATTGTTTTGTTGTTGCTGTGTTGATTCTGTTAGCATTAACTCAAAGCTTCATCGGCTTCAGATGTAGAAGATTATGATTGTGAATGGCATTGTCCTCGTTAACTGTTGTTGTTGCTGGGCTGATTCTGTTTGTAATGCTCCAGGTTTCATTGGCTGCAGATGTAGAAGTTTATGATTGTGAATAGCATTGTTTTGTTGTTGTTGTTGGTGCTGTTGTTGTTGTTGTCATTGTTTCTTGCGTTGTTGTTGTTTTTGTGTTGATTCTGTTTGTAATAACTCTAAGTTTCATTGTATTCAGATGTTGAATTTTATAAAGTTGCTTTAAATTTAATGATAAGTAGATAATAATAATGCATCAATAATAAGTAATAATAATAATACAATTAAATAGCAGTCTCTCTCTCTCTCTCTCTCTCTCTCTCTCTCTCTCTCTCTCTCTCTCTCCTCTCTCTCTCTCTCTCTCTCTCTCTCTCTCTCTCTCTCTCTCTCTCTCTCTCTCTCTCTCTCTCTCTCTCTCTCTCTCTCTCTCTCTCTCTCTCTCTCTCTCTCTCTCTGAGTTCAAGAAAATTATATACTACTTTTCGTCTTTGTGTTTAAATCGTAATAATAATAATAATAATAATAATAATAATAATAATAATAATAATAATAATAATAATAATAATAATAATAATAATAATAATAATAATAATAATAATAATAATAATAATAATAATAATAATAATAATAATAATAATAATAATAATAATAATAATAATAATAATAATAATAATAATAATAATAATAATAATAATAATAATAATAATAATAATAATAATAATAATAATAATAATAATAATAATAATAATAATAATAACGAAGGGGTGAGGGGTGTGTATATGCATTTGTGTAGACGTGTATAAACAACTCCCATGCGTTGATGACTGCATCATCAACGAACGCTCATAATAATAATGATAATAATAATAATAATAATAATAATAATAATAATAATAATAATAATAATAATAATAATAATAATAATAATAATAATAATAATAATAATAATAATAATAATAATAATAATAATAATAATAATAATAATAATAATAATAATAACGAAGGTGGGTGAGGGGTGTGTATATGCATTTGTGTAGACGTGTATAAACAACTCCCATGCGTTGATGACTGTGTAATCAACGAACGCTCGTGTGCGCCAGCCTACGGCGCGCACAAGTGTATGTGAATATAC
>JABUQX010136528.1:12500-17500 GCA_015478945.1 Trachelipus rathkii
TAAAAAACCATAATTTTCAACAGAGTGGGATCCACATAAGCTTCGTTTAAAGAGCAATATTCAGTGGCAGACCTGTTTACGTTTTCACACAAAAATTGATAGAGTCGGCTGTTCAATATTTACCTGCATCGCAAAAACCTAACGAGGATAGAAAACACGCCCATACACAAGAAGATGTAGTGCACACGTAACGAGGTAAAAACAACGCCCATACATAAACAAATGTAGTGCCAAGACTGACTTATAAAATCTGTTAAGACCTGGTATGGATATGTTAGCCTAGATAACTAGCTAACCCCGTCGTATACGTCAGAAGGAGCTTCATTATCAGTCCGTTCATGGAATATTAAGTAAACCTTACTTTTGAACAGAGAATTAATATATATAGTATATATATTATAAATATATATTATATATATAATATATAATATATATATAGTATATATTAATATATAATATATATATATATATATATAATATATATATATATATATATATATATATATATATATATATATATATATAGTATATATATATATTATATAATAATCAACGCCCAACTCACAGTGCCTTGTTGAAAGACTACCATACGATTTCCCGGGGTAATACATATCCTCAATCGAATTAAAATCCCCTTAATATCCTTAACTCTAAAAATCTCCCCACCAGCAGAAATCCCTCCACAAGCCAACCAATCCGCTACCTCCCCAGACGTCACATTCTGTTTCCCCTCCTTACATCACCAGACTAACTTGGGACACAACCACCGACCTACAATCAGATCACTTCCCGCATCCTCCATTTCTCTGGCCTCCCCCCGACCAAACTCCCAAAAAAAGATCAGCCACAATACAACTAACTACAAAAAGAGTAACTGAAGCAGAATTTACTAAACCATATTGAATCCATATAAATCCTACACCAATACATGACATAACATTTACACACCTCCATCATTCATTTGAACAACACAATTATTAAATCAGCCACTCTATATACCTAAAGGGTCACAGAAAATCCTACAACCCCAAACTATCCCCCGAAATCAGTCCAACTATTAAACATAAGAACTCCCTCCGAAAACTCAGACCATATACCACCATTAACTTTAAACCAAATAACTAACCAAGACACTCAGATCGTCCAATCTCAAAATAACACCACACCAACTAAACGAAGCCTTACAGAATGCTTACAAAGCAAATCTCAACGTAAATAGATAATAAGAAAACCTGTCAAGTTATCAAAAAAAAGTAAAGCAATTCGCAAAACTAACCCCTCCCTTAACACGAATCCCCATCCTTGCCCGACAACTCCCTCTCCTTCCTCAAAACAACAAGCAGACAGCCTCGCAAAACACTACGCCAATATCTCCCGTAAACCAACCCACCCCAATAATAGGTTAACAAAAAAAAACAAACTCAAAAAACTCCTCAGATCACAGAACCCCCACGCTCCTTTTACATAAACATGATATCAGAGGACAATCAAAACCTCAAAAACTCACCAGCAACAGGTCCAGACTCAATCTCTAACTTCCACCTGAAAAACACCTAGGAGGAAAAGCAATTCTCATCATCACAGAAATCTTAGCAAATCCTGGAAACTCAATTATATACCCCAATCTGGAAACAAGCATTCAATTCTCCCAAAACTTAAACCCAAAAAAG
The DNA here is from genome assembly GCA_015478945.1 of Trachelipus rathkii. Taxonomy (NCBI): domain Eukaryota; kingdom Metazoa; phylum Arthropoda; class Malacostraca; order Isopoda; family Trachelipodidae; genus Trachelipus; species Trachelipus rathkii. The sequence goes on from JABUQX010136528.1 coordinate 14,171, forward strand.
ACCCCAACTCCACCTCCTCATAATCGCCCAATCTCTCTCCTCTCCACCATCAGCAAACTGCTGGAAGAAACTAATATTAAAAAAAATATCCTCACACATCACCCTCCCAGAATTTCCAACACGGATTTAAAGGCAAATCATTCAACAACAACAGCCCTCACCTCCCTCACCCAACACATTTAATGGCTTCAACCAATCACCATCACACAGAATCATACTCACAGCCATCGACATAAACAAAGGCCTTCGACACTGCCCCACATACATCTTATACACAAATAAATCTTCAAATGCCCTCTAGAAACAATGACAAAAGTGGCTCTCTAAACTTCCTCACCATCGATAGCGCCAAAGTCTCCATAAAACACCCTCTCACACTCCATTAAACTACAAAACGGCGTGCCACACGGCGCCATTATCTCTCCATTCCTCTTCAATCTCTTTACAGCAGATATGCCCACCCCCAACCAACCAATCCACCAAACTAATTACATACGCAGACGATATCAGCCTCCATTTCCCAATATCCACTTGTAAATACAGCCACCCAACAAACCCAAGAATACCCTACAACTATTAGAAATTTGGTTACTCACCAATAGAATGACGCCTCCCCCTTCAAATCCTCCATCACCCTCCTAACCACAGACCGCTACCAATCCACATTCCACCCAATAGTTTCCTAAACAACAACCCCTCCCCCTAAACAAAAACCCCAAAATATTAGGAGGACTCACTTACGACACTCATATGACTTTCTCCCCCCCGCATAGAACAATAACTTCCTCACCCTAACGGAAATGTAAACACCCTCCGAACCCCTCTCCCAACACAGCGACATAAAACATCACTCTTACACAATCTACAAAACAATCCTTTCAATATTTTAGAACTATGCCTCCCCGCATGGTTCCCAGCACTGTCACAATCCAACTTAAAAACAAATTACAAATTAAACAAAACACTGCCCTTAGAATAATCACTGGATGTACTAAAACAACCCCATTAGCATTTACATGACGAACACATATCCTTCCTATCCCTACCCATGTGAAGATGGTAAGGGAGCAATTTTTCAGAAAACACTCATTCCACCATCCATGCCACCAAATACTCTCCCACCCCCCCCCCCCAAACTAAATCCGGCCTCCTCCTCACCCCCCAAACTTTATAATGACACTACAACAACATCCCCCTCCACCCCCAAATAGGTCTTGGCTCATCTCACATTCATACACAATTAACTAACACATTCTACAAACCGCCCTAATAAAATCTACTAACACCCCATCCCAAACATCTAACCTTAACAAGAAGAAATCAACTGTCCAGAAGAGACGCAAAATTAACCTCGCCCGAGAAGATCAGGTCACGCACCAAATCGTTTTTGGCAATATAAATTCAGATTCAAACTTGACAACGTTGCTTCCCCCATCTGCACTAGATGTCGTATATCCCAGGACACAATGGAGCACCTCCTTCTGGAGTGCCCCGCCCTCGACCCCCCGTACCGTTTTCGCTATATCTTCTCTTCTCGACCTGTGGAACCGCCCAAGAGTGGTGGCCAGCTTTCTAGAGGCGGTGTGGCCCCTCCAATAAGGTGGGCCAGGGGCAGAAATATATATATATATATATATATATATATATTTATATTATATATATATATTCATATATAATTTTTATAATTTAGAATATATATAATATATATATATATATATATATTATATATATATATATATATATATATATATAATATATATATATATATATATATATTAATATAATTATATAATATATATATAGGCAAATTTGTACAAGCTGTACTGTTGCTATAGACGTAAGGTTGACGAGTTTTTAATTTAGCGAATTTCCCGTGAAATCGTACGAAATAATTTGCAATTTTGAGTTCGATTTTTTTGTAAAATAGGCATTTGTATTACGCATTATTTTGCTTCACTAATTGTATTAAAGGAAAATTCTTTCAGACGTATAAATTTATTAATTTAAATATTTAGTACAATAATAATAATAATAATAATAATAATAATAATAATAATAATAATAATAATAATAATAATAATAATAATAATAATAATAATAATAATAATAATAATAATAATAAAATAATAAATAATAAGTAATACGTAACTAATAATAATAATTTATTTTTTTTTATTTATTATTTTTAATTTATTTTAATTTTAAATTTATTTTATAGAAATTTATTTTTTTAAAATTTTTTTTTTTTTTTTTTTTTTTTTTTTTTTTTTTTTTTTTTTTTTTTTGTAGTTCTTGAAACAAAAGTCTCCAATATACAAGGTTGGGTATAATGGTCAAGACTTTAACGTTATTGCGAATGAGGTGGTGTGGAATAATTTTTTTTTTTTTTTTTTTTTTTTTTTTGCATTTTTTCGTCGGAAATATTTTTTTAAAAAAAAATTTATTTTTCCCCAATTAGGGGGCTCGAGCCGACGGGGGGACAGAGAGGGGGGACGAAGTTCCCCCCGTCGTCCACCGGGAGGCCGAGAGACCCCGACTCCTGCCATCTTTGCGGTTTACCCTATGGTATTCCTTTAGTTAAAAAAAAAAGAATAATTTTACTTCTCTTTTTCTTTTGTATTATTTTAGCTAAAGTATTTTATAGGGTAAACCGCAAAGATGCAGGAGTCGGGGTTCTCTCGGCCTCCCCGGTGGACGGACGGGGGGGACCTTCGCCCCCTCTGTCCGCCCGTCGGCTCGAGACTCGCTTAAATGGGGCTAATAAAAAATTTTTTTTTAAATATTTCCGACGAATATGGAAAAAAGGAATATATATTTATATATAATATATATATGATATATATATAATATATATAATATTATATATATATAATATATATATATATATATATATATATAAAGATATGTATAATGTATATGTAAATGTATATGTATATATATGTATATGTTATATGTATATGTATATGTATTTATGATAGTATATTGTATATGTATATGTATATGTAAATATATATGTATATATTATATATATGTATATGTATATGTATAACTGTATATATATATATATATAATATATTATATATATTATATATATATATATATATATATAAATAATATAAGTATATATATATATATATATATATAATATATTAATAATATATATAAAAATAATCTGACCTACATACCTTATATCTCTTAATTTAATACTTTCTCTCAAACAGCTCCATCCTGCCCTACTCGTTTTTTCTGTCACACTTGGATCGGGCCGATTGGGGGGCATTGTGTTGATTCTACGCTAAACTATAATTGGAATGACTGCTTTGACTCTGG
>JABUQX010136530.1:0-20000 GCA_015478945.1 Trachelipus rathkii
CGGTGTACTTCGTTCCATTCGTTGTGTTTAACCGTTTCGCATTATCGTGAACCTTTCGCGATTACTGTGCGCCCTTCGCAGCCCCCGGTTTATGGTATTATTATTCCATGCGCGGTACCGTGTTTGGCCCTACGTTCGAGAGTGCGAGCGGGAGGAACTGATAGTAATGCTCTTCTTGGACAGTAGAAGTATTCCTGCTCGGTTTCTCTTTTTGTCTCGTCGTGGCATGGTGGTCAAACACATGCACGCTCATCTGCTAAGGTTCAGGATCGTATCCTAGTATGGTGAAAATACATTTGGGGGTATAATATTTATACAAATTTAAGCTGCGGTCCATTGCAGTTCTTACATTTAATAAAAGATGGCCCCCGGTATATAGATTATTATTCACCATGCGCGGTACCTTGTTTGGCCCTACGTTCGAGTGCGAGCAGGAGGAACTGTTAGTAATGCTCTTCTTGGACAGTAGAAGTATTCTCGGTTTCTCTTTTGTCTCGTCGTAGCGTAGTGGTCAAACACATGCACGCTTATCAGGATCGTATCCTAGTATGGTGAAAATACATTTGGGGGTATAATATTTATACGAATTTAAGCTGCGGTCCATTGCAGTTCTTACATTTAATAAAAGATGGCCCCCGGTTTATGGTATTATTATTCACCATGCGCGGTACCTTGTTTGGCCCTACGTTCGAGTGCAAGCGGGAAGAACTGTTAGTAATGCTCTTCTTGGACAGTAAGTATTCTCGGTTTCTCTTTTGTCTCGTCGTAGCGTAGTGGTCAAACACATGCACACTCATCTGCTAGGGTCCAAGATCGTATCCTAGTATGGTGAAAAGACATTTGGGGTATAATATTTATACAAATTTAAGCTGCGGTCCATTGCAGTTTCTTACATTTAATAAAAAGATGGCCCCGGTTTATATTATTATTCACCATGCGCGGTACCTTGTTGGGCCCCAGCGCATGGTGCGAGCGGGAGGAACTGTGTAATGCTCTTCTTGGACAGTAGAAGTATTCTCGGTTTCTCTTTTGTCTCGTCGTAGTGGTCAAACACATGCACGCTCATCTGGAAGATCGTATTCTAGTATGGTGAAAATACATTTGGGGTATAATATTATACAAATTTAAGCTGCGGTCCATTGCAGTTCTTACATTTAATAAAGATGTAACCGGTTTATGTTATTATTCACCATGCGCATTCTACATTTACGTTCGAGTACGAGCAGGAGGAACTATTAAGTAATGCTCTTCTTGGAGTATTCTCGGTTTCTCTTTTGTCTCGTCGTAGCGTAGTGGTCAAACACATGCACGCTCATCTGCTAAGGTCAAGGATCGTATTCCTAGTATGGTGAAAATACATTTGGGGTATAATATTTATACAAATTTAAGCTGCGGTCCATTGCAGTTCTTACATTTAATAAAGATGTAAAGATTTATGGTGTTATTATTCACCATGCGCGGTACCTTGTTTGGCCTACGTTCGAGTGCGAGCGGAGGAACCGTAGTAATGCTCTTGGACAGTAGTAGTATTCTCAGTTTCTCTTTTGTCTCGTCGTAGCGTGGTGGTCAAACACATGCACACACTCATCTGCTAAGGTCCAGGATCGTATCTAGTATGGTGAAAATACGTTTGGGGTATAATATTTATACAAATTTAAGCTGCGGTCCATTGCAGTTTCTTACATTTAATAAAAAAGATGGCCCCGGTTTGTATTATTATTCACCATGCGCAACACCCTGTTTGGCCCTACGTTCAGTGTTTGTGGAGGAACTGTGTGCTCTTCTTGGACAGTAGAAGTATTCTCATTTTTCTTTTGTCTCGTCATGGCGTAGTAGAGGTCAAACACATGCACTCATCTGCTAGGTCAGGATCGTATCTAATGGTGAAAATACATTTGGAGGTATAATATTTATACAAATTTAAGCTGCGGTCCATTGCAGTTCTTACATTTAATAAAAGATGGCCCCCGGTTTATGTTATTATTCACCATGCGCGGTACCTTGTATGTATTTTCACCATGCTGGGATTCGATCCTGGATCCTGGACAGTAGAAGTATTCTCGGTTTCTACTTTTGTCTCGTCGTAGCGTAGTGGTCAAACACATACACGCGTTCATCTGCTAAGGTCCAGGATCGTATCTAGTATGGTGAAAATACATTTGGGGGTATATATTTATATATATATATATATATATATATATACTATATATACTACTGCTATAACATATATATATATATATATATATATATATATACTATATATTACTATATATATATATATATATATATGGTCTTTCAAATGACTAGAGGGGTCTTTCTATCGACTATATGTAAATGTCCGGCACGGACTTATCAATTTCGAACTGTTGAGCTGAGATGTTGATCTGTTGAGTATTAAGTTGATACACGTTTTTCCTCGCTAACTATCATTCAAACATTTAACTTCTATCTGAGATCCAGATCTAGATATCCAGTTTCTAAGCTAATTATCTTTGAAACGCTTCTTGCTTTGACACTGAGGATACCATAGTCTGCCGAAAAACCAAGGTCCGTAATAGAATGAGCAGTTTCGTTCTTTTTTCAACTAAATATTATCTCGTTACTACTATGGCTAAATGGCACCTAGGTGCTCTCAAGCTATTCAGGCCAGAGAAAATGCGTATTGGGAATGAAAATATTCTCGTTTTCCTATAGTTCTTGCTATTTATTTTTCATTTCAGAATCTCTGAAGGGATGTTATTCAGTAACAAACGGGAATGCGCTGAGCTGCTTTGTTCTGCTACTGATAAAAATTACTGGACAATTGCCAAAGTATTTCCAACCTTCTGTAAATCTGCTTTTCCATCCTCTTATTAGCTTTGATGGATTTGTAGATATTATACTTCAATAAAAATTACTGGACAATTGCCAAAGTATTTCCAACCTTCTGTAAATCTGCTTTTCCATCCTCTTATTTGCTTTGATGGATATGTAGATATTATACTTCAACTGAAATATACTTTCGCCCTGAAAAATCCTGGAGACCCTACTCTACTCCTCTCCTCAGGTGTCCCAGATCTTTTCCTGAGGTTCTTGGAACCTAATATTTATAAACGTCAGGAAGGTTATTGATCCAGATGGGACTACTTCCCGCGATTTAAGGGAGCATTCTTCCGAGCTGGCACCTATCTTAGTTTAATTATACTTTCCATACCTTAATAATAACGGTTTTCATCAGTGTTGGAAACTTGCGGATGTCTCACCTGTATTCTGCCCACGATCTTTGGAACTACCCTACTCCCGTTTTCTGGATCTCCTGGAATCTCATTCCTATTTTTTTTAGATCATCAGTATGACTTCGACGCTTGGGGTTACCTGGTAACGTACTTTTCTATCTTACCGATTTATGGTTTTCTGCCCTATTGGAATGATGGCAGGTCTTGTGTGGTGATGCTTAGCATATTCATGTCTTTTGAGTTGTCTTCTTCACTATTTAGTCATGTCTAATTTTCTCTCAAAGCGTTCTAGAACGACAGTTGTGGTCTACAACTTGTAGATGAGGCGTTTTCTTCCTTTTCTGTCAATTATGACGTCCCTCGGGGTTCTGTTTTATTGCCTACTTTTCACTCCACGATCTTCTCAGCTGCTCTTCTAACTTTTATTCCCATGAATCGACTCATTATTCTCCCACTAATTTCAAAATTTCCCCTCTTTTCCATCTAGAGTTGCTTCTTGATCTTCAACTTTCCAGTTCTATTCTTGTAGATCTCGGTGAGCATAAACCTTGCGAAATTTATTTAAAAAAAAAAATCGACTTCGCATCTCCCTCTCAAAGACACCTCCGAACTTTGGTCTCTTTCGATGCCTTTACAGTATCGCCTATAAATATTATAAAACTTCTTAGTCTGAACGTAAACAACAATTTGTCTTGGAAATCTCTTATTACAACAGCTACTAAGGTGGTCTCAAAGAAGTTGAAGTTTCTGTTCAAGTTGCGAGAAATTTTTCTTCAATTGTACCAGCGTCTAATCCTCGTTCTTTTTTTCTATAGGACTAAAATGACAGGTGCTTAGAGTTGACCACTCACATTTTATCGCCGTTATGTCGGCCTCGCAGTACAAGAGGTCCTATATATTTACACAAATTTTGTGGAAATTGGCAATTCCAGGCATGTTCTATGAACCTATGTGGTACTTTCTCCTCTTCACCCACATATGTTCTGCGGATTTTTTTGTTAAATAACACATTTTTCCTCGCTTTATAATTTGCGTCTGTGATCACCGGAGAAATTTGAATTTGAGTTAGGTTGAACTTGGTGTAGTCCTCTGCTTTTTTTTTTGTCCGTAACTGCCTATAAAAATAAATGTTAACCTTAAATAAATTTAGATTCAATTAAAGATTCATTTCAGCAATTGGAAACTACAATATCTTAAGTAAATAACCTGCTCTAAAAAGTGCAGGGAATGAGTCCATCTTATTCAGAGACGTCAAAAAGTAAAATTTGGGCATAATTTTTTACTTTTCGTCTTATAAGGACCAAACAATTTATTTAATGAGCAATTGAAAAAAAAACCGTTTTCAAAATTTTTGAATGGGTCAAAAACCCTTTGTTGAAATGACTTAACTTTAACTATACAAAGATATAGAATACTATTATTATTATTATTTTTATTATTATTATTATTAAGATAAGAATATTATCTAAATTCTCATGTGAGCCTTTTTTACCAGTCACCAATTCAAAACAGGTAAAAAAATTATCCGTTATAATTTTGAGCGATATTTTATTTCTTCATCCGATCAATATGATATCTGCAGAGATCATGTATAATTGGGAGTTATGCCTCATCTATTTAGATAATTTTTTGGTATACCCAACCCCTCTGCCTGTACACGATAATTTTTTTCCTATTACGTGAACGATTGAGTATACCAAAATTGAATCTAAATAATAAAAAAAAGATGTAACTCCCAAATTATACATAATAGAAAATTTAATAATGATCGCAGATGAACCAGAAATTAAAATTAAAATTGTCAACAAAAGAACATTTTATGAAAAAAATTTTACCTCCTGTTTTGAATTTATGGCTAGTGTCATAAGCTTACAAGAGATTTTAAATGACAGATCCGTCTTTGTTTTTAAAGTGCGACAAATGCTACATTTTGCACTTTGTTCAAAATTGATAAAATTAAAATTCTACCCAAATTCCACGTCTTTAAAATTTAGGCCACCAATTCAGCCAATAAGATTGACTATAGAAAACAAAAATGATAGCATAGATTTTTAATTTTGCCTCGATACTCAAAACCGAAAAACCTGAGGGATGGGTTTTGCTAGCCCTGATAGGAGAGTAATACTCGAGTGACGCAGTTCACGTGGCGTGAGGACTTCTCTTATTGCCTCAATTCCACTCTCAAAGGGACCTTAATTAAGAGATTTTTTATCTTTAGCTCTTTTTAAGGGATGACAGGACTGAGAACCTCGAATCTCCCAGTTGAGGTTTAAAAAGATTGACAGATAAATTTTTTTTTTTTTTTACGTGTTACCACCACTTACAGCTATGGCCCTTTTCAAGGGGGTGGGTAAAAGATAAAAGGAAAGAAAACCCACTCAATCCCATGCCTAACGCAATTACCTCGGGTGGTTCTTAAGGAAACGAAGATTAAATACAACATGAAAAACATGAGGGCAAGGAGTTTCACAAAACATGTGACTGGAAAGGAGGCACCACAATGACCGAGCCCTATGTTTCCATTACTCCACAAAATTCATGAGCAATTAACCCCTTGTGATACGATTCGAGGGCGACGTAAATTTGGAGGAATGAGAGAGGCCAGCTCCCTCGAGTACATGCCGCTGTAATACCTATAGAATAGAAAAAAAAGTGCGCCAATGTCATGACATACAGAAAAAGGGCCATGGGAGTTTGAAAGTAGGGGATAGTTCATTAGTCTCTTAGCCTTAGACTCGAACCTATTTGAAAACAAAGGTGGAACCGGAGCCACTCCAAATGTGAGAACAGTACTCTATGCATGGGCGGATAAGACCCTTATACGACAGATGGCAGACCAGAAAGAAAGAAAAATTCCCGCAATCTTAACAGAGATCCCCAGCTTCTTTGAGGCTACCTTAGCAATTGTTGTGATATGAGTAGGGACCGACCGGGGCGGGAATTTTGCCGGGGCCGGGGTTGCTATAATTTAGCCGGGGCCGGGGCCGGGGCCGGGGCCGGGGCTAGCTAAAATTAGAAATGTAAGTCAAAAACACTGAAAGTTTTAAAACTTAGGATGAAAATTAAATATTATTTCAATTAATTAATAATTTAAATTATAAAAAAGGAATACATTTAATTAATTCAATTAAATAAATATTTTCGAAAGAAATTTTTAGAAAATAATTGATTTTCTAGTAAGAATAAGTTGTATTATATATATATATATATAATAAAATATATATATATATATATATATATATATATATATATATATATATATATATATATATATATATATATATATATATATATATATATAATATATATATATATATATATATATATATATAATATATATATATATATATATATATATATATATATATATATATAATAATAATAATAATATATATATATGTATTTATATATATATATATATATATATATATATATATATATATATATATTTAAGAACTTAACTTTGTCATAGTCATATATTTACTTTGGGGAAGCCCTTAGTTTTAGTATTATGCTTTACTGTCACTTCATTTTATTACTAAATGTACACAAAATAAAAGCATTGTTAAAGACACTTTTTTTTTTAATGAAATAAATTTTAAAAAGGAAAGCTAATTTTCGTCCCGACACGCGAGACCTCTTCAGGCTAAGGGACTGGATTTCTTTCTTGATCTTCATCAGTTCAAGTGTGTTTCAGTTGGTCTGCTATTTGGTGTTGTTAGAAATATTTTGATGTTTCAGATATTCATTTTGTATAAATCTATCTTAACTTCACCGGGACGCTTATTGTAGTATTATAAATGCAAAGGATTCCATGATTTTGCGATGGTTCGTGTGATTGATATTTCTGATCATTTTTATATTGTTGATATTGATAGAGTGGCCTGTGTTACGCCTATGACTTGTTAAAGCTGAATTTATGCTGTCCTTGTGCAGGTCATCTTTATGTTGATTTTTTCTTCTTTGCAAATCTATGGTTTCACTATATATGTTTTAGTATTGCTGGGGATGTGATATATACAGCTTTGGGGGAGTTTCTTTTCGTTTTGGGGGTTTGAGAATGTTTTTTAAGGTGATGTTATTTGATGGAATATGAGGGTAATATTTTTTGGTAATAGTTGTTTTAACGAATATAATGGTAATTGAGAATTGGTTAAAAGGAGGTTTTGCTTTATTTTTCCCGGGAAAGAGTGCTATAGTACCTCTTTTTGCTTTGTTAAATGCTTTTGTGATGAAAAACTCAGGATAGAAAGTGATTTGAAAATTGAAAGTAGTGTAAATGTATATAGTTTCTTGTACTAGAAGAGGGGGAGGCATATTCGAATAGCACGGAGAAATAGAGATGACAGAACAGCTAATTTTGTGTTTAGGGAATGATTAGATACCGTGGCTCAAACGGTAGAGCGACGGAGTCTCATGGCAAGGTCGCGGGTTCGAATCCTAGGTTGAAATTACCTAGAAAAGTTCCCCTCCTTGAATAGGGCTATGCCCATGAGGTGTGAACTTTTTAATAAAAAAAAAAAAAGATAGCCAATGTATATAGTTTGGTGCGAATGTTGGTTTCTATATTTAGTAAATTGCAAGTAATTGTTATTCCATGTGATTAATGTATCGAGGAAGGGGATAGAGTTGTTGGAAGGCATTTCTATCGTATACTGAACTGAAGGATGAATAGAGTTAATATAGTTTTAGGACATCATTAGGGTTGGTGTTGTGAGGAGAGACAAAAATGTCATCTACATATCTAATCCATAAACTTTTGTTTAATAAATGGTGGGTAAATATGATAAAATTCTATTGGTTCATATATATGTTACACAATTTATGGGAGACGGTGGGACCATGCCAGGCCGATTTGTTTGTAATATTTACTTATTAAAAAATGAAAAGGGATTTATATTTGTAATGAGAGATTGGCCTTCTCATTTCATATATTAAAAACAACTCATTAATCTCTCATTACAACATAGCTTCTTTCATTTTGTGTAATATTACAAACAAACTTTCAGCCTGAGTATGGGATCCCCACTGTCTCCCATACTCAGTAACATATATATGGAATTTTATCATATTTTACCCACCCTTTATTAAACAATATTTTATGGATTAGATATGTAGATGACATTTTTGTCTCCCTCCCCTAACAACACCAACCCTAATGATGTTCTAAACTATATTAACTCTATTCATCCTTCAGTTCATTATACGATAGAAATGCCTTCCAACAACTCTATCTCCTTCCTCGATACCTTAATCACACGAATAACAATCACTTGCAATTTACTATATATAGAAAACCAACATTCTGCGCCAAACTATATACATTGGCTATCAATCATTCCCCCAAACACAAAATTGGCTGTTCTGTCATCTCCATTTCTCCGTGCTTTTCGTATATGCTCTCCACCTCTTCTAGAACAAGAAACTAAATACATCACAATACTTTCAAATCACTTTACTATCCAGCTAGGTTTTTCATCACAAAAGCATTTAACAAAGCAAAAAGAGGTACTATAGAACCTTTCCCCCCCGAAAAATAGCAACACCTCCTTTTACCAATTCCTCAATTACCATTATATTCGTTAAAACAAATATTACCAAAAATATTACCCTCATTCCATCAAATAACACCACCTTAAAAAACATTCTCAAACCCCAAAACGAAAAGAAAAATCCCCCAAAGCTGTATCACATATCCTGCAATACTTGCAATAAAACATATGTAGGTGAAAGAAGAAAAAATCAGCATACAGATGACCTGCACAAAAGACAGCATAAATTCAGCTTTAACTTAAGTCATAAGAGGCGTAACACAGCCCACTCTATCAATATCAACAATATGAAGATGATCAGAAATATCAATCACACGAACCATCACGAAATCATGGAATCCTTTTGCATTTATAATAGTAGTCACAACTACAATAAGCATCCCTGTGAAGTAAGATAGATTTTGTACAAAATGAATATCTGAAAACATCAAAATATTTCAACAACCCTAAAGAAAATAGCAGACCAACTGAAACACACTTGAACTGATGAAGATCAAAAAAAGATCAGTCCCTTAGCCTGAAGAGATCTCGCGTGTCGGGACGAAAATTAGCTTCCCTTTTAAAAATTTATTTCATTAAAAAAGTTTCTTTAACAATGTTTTTAATTTGTGTACATTTAGTAATAAAATGAAGTGACAGTAAAGCATACCACTAAAAAAGAATCCAGGGGCTTCCTCTCTAAAGTATATATATATATATATATATATATATATATATATATATATATATATATATATATATATATATATATATATATATATATATATATATATATTTAATATATATATATATATATATATATATATATTATATATATATTTATATTTATATATATATATATATATATATATATATATATATATATATATATATATATATATATATATATATATATATATATATATATATATATATATATATACGGTATATATATTAATTCAATTAAATAAATAATTTTGAAAAGAGATTTCGCAAAACATTTGATTTTCTTGAAGATATTTACTTTAAATAAATAATAAATACATTAATATTTTAACAACTATATTTATTTCCTTTTCCGAATTCGTTTGATATATCAAATTTCGAATATTTTTATGTTAAAAACTCGGAAAAATTATAATTTGGCCTCAATTTTAATTTGAAATCATAGTAAATACCAAAAAAAATTTGATTATATTTAGGTATGGTTTATATATTTTGCATCAATTTATAACAAAGGAGTAATGGAATTAAAATATATATTTTTTATTTTGTTTGATTTAACCCTCTATTATTTAGTGTAAATTTACAGTTAACCCCGGTTTTTCCTGATTTTTGGCCGGGGCCGGGGTCGCTAAAAATGGCCGGGGCCCCGGTCGGATCCTAGATATGAGGTTTCCAATACAATTTGTTTATTGGCCTCTCTCAGTCTAAATGTGTTTATATTGTTCACAGGCGAGATTGAAGGAGCTTGGAAAATCGAGACGTTTTGAGATTGTAGTCGAGTTCTTAGAAATAGTTTAGAATTTTACAAAGATTATGGTGGCCCCCAAGTTAAATCCTAAATACAGATTAGTCAAAATTGAATCGGAAAGTTGAAGACGAGGCAACTGGAGTAAAAGAGGGCAGATTTGAAAGAAGGGTAGAAGAGGGAAAGTTGAGTCATCGGTATAAGAATGAACAGAGTTGTTAGAAGTGCAGTTAAAAAGATCGTTGATGAAGAGTAAGAATAAAGTTAGAGATATGACAGAACCTTAAGGAACACTACAATTAACAGGTAAGGGAGGAAGAGGTTGCTCCATTAACAAGAGCAGAAATGGAGCGATCTGAAAGAAAACTACATAGAGAAGGAGGAACCCAAAGGAAGGAATCTTAGAGAATAGCGGCTACGTGCCATACCCGGTCAAGGCCTTAGATATGTCGAAGCGCCAACGCGACTCCGATAGTCCTTAAGGGGCAGAAGACCATAGATCAGTGAGGTAGGAAAGTATGTCGCCAGTTGACCCTGCGCGAAACAAGAAATATTGATGATCTGAAAGGGAGAGAGATTCCAGATGATCCAGGAAATTAGTTAGGAACGTTTAGAATTTAGACAGAATGCAAATTAGGCAATAGGGAAGATAATTGGAGGGTCAGAACGGTTTCCTTTTTCGGGATCAGTTGAACATATGAGCGTTTCCAGCACTGAGTAAAATATTAGTATTAAGGCATAGAGTGTAGAGTTGAACGAGGACAGCCGTCAGCTTAGAGCTTACCTCTCCCTCAAAACACGAGGAGGAATGCCATTCGGGGCACTAGCCTATCTAACATTCATAGAACATCAGGAATTTATGCACCCGGGCATGAGTGGCCGGCAAGTAGGGAACATGGGACACCTGGGGAAAGGATAGCAGGTTCAGGAATCCACGGTGTAATTAGATGAATAAAAGAAGGCCAATGAAATCGGCCTTTTCAGAAGTGTTAGCAACAGCGCCGTCAGAACGAATAAGAGGAGGAAAGGCAGATTTACAGACGTTATAAAGTTTTTGGCAAATGGCCAGATATTTTTATCAGTAGAAGAACTCTATGGTCAGCGCACTTCCTTTTAGTGATACTTACGCTTAGGCTGTCATTCGATTCCGGGCAGAGTACTTTCCAATCGTAAAGTAATGAGCTTCTAACACATTTGAGTTCAAGCCTCAAGAACTCTGGTACCCTCAGAGGAAAAACATTTATCCTATTTACACAATTTAATTTAAATGAAATCTTGGAACTTTTGCAGATTAAAACAATAATAATAATAATAATATGCATAATAAAAAAACAAAACAAAGTTTAGGTCTCAAGAACTCCTACACATCCTCAAAGGAAATAAATAAAAATATTTATTCTATTTTGAAATTTAAATGAAATCTTGGAACTTTTCATGAAGCGGATTAAAACAATACATAACAATATGCATTAAACATAAAATACATAAACAATGTTATACAGGGCAAAACATGAAAATAAAATAACAATAAAAAACAATTATACCCCATATAAACAATAAAATTATGAAATAAATATCTATTAATCATATATTTCACGGACTATTCACAATAGTATATAAATATCATCTAATAATTACTATAACTATACTATATATATATATTATATTATTCTTAATTAAATTAATATATATTAAATATATATATATATAACTATTAGTATATATTAATATATATTATATTATATATATATACTAATATATACTTATATTATTACACATATATATATTATTAATAATCCTTGCCTTATAATTTGTTTTTATTGTCGAGCGTGTTTTCATTTTTGGTACGAAAAACCTTTCTATCAATTTTACTTTTCTTTTTAAAAATTTCAATTTTTTGCAAGATTTTTTTGACAAATCTCGCTACATAACACAGGATTAAATCCACAGATCTCCTGTGGAACACACTCAATACCTATAATAATCTACTATCGTTCTTAATTAATATATATATATAATATATTTTATATATATATATATCTCATCATATTATAATTACTTAAATATACTATAGGTATTATTATATACTATATACTATCTATCACACACTATAGGATGTATTTCATAAATATTAAATCAATCCATTTTAAGTAATTGTTTCTCTCCATGCCAAAGGGTTAGTAAATATATCTTAATTATATCATTATCATTAATATATATAATTATATATATATATTAATAGCTGTTTTGGAAATACTGATGTACCAGTATCCTTTATCTCATTAGCAGTCAACAACACTGTATATTCATCAGGGTTGGCTGGAAAATACCTTTTGAGCGGGGTGGGTGTGATGGTGGTGCGGTGCGGTTCGGGGCGGTGGCGGTGCGGTGCGTTCGGGAATTTTAGAATTTTATTAGCCCACGTCATGTGGTCGGTGCGGTGTGGTAGCAGCAAACATTATGAGATGTATAAGAGGTATGAGGCGTGATGAGCGGAAAATATAATTTTAGTTGCGGTAAATAGCATGGTGAGCGGTTGGGGAGCAACGTGTGCGTTAATGCTCTGGTGCAAGTATTTGGAGTGAGTGCATAAATTCCAGGTGCTCGAGAGCAGTAAACCTAGCCGATATTTTTGTTTTGTCTCTACTTATGCCTCCTCTTTTCCTCATAATTTTAGAAAAAAAATAAACAGAGAAAAATAAAAAAAACAATTAAAAAAAACCCGTAAGAAGGAATAGTAAAAGGGGAATATTAGTACGTCCAAGTATACAGATTAAATTTAAGAAATAACACACCTTCATATAAAGGAAAAAAGAAAACACCCCGGTCAACACTAATTTAGGAAAAAAATGTAAAATTTATTAAAAGAGGAAAAGAGGAAAAATTTTCTTTGGTATAACATGTTTTTCTAGTCAACGATTTACATGCAAGTGAAAATGACCAAAATTTTCATCTCTTGAAAATCAATCAAAAGCTTTAGGTAAATCTCCAAAACTGAGGCAAATTTTTGTTTGAGGATTAACGTTAATTTTCGCGTTCCTTTTTGTATTAATAACAAAAAAAAAAACAGCAATTGCGCTCGTCTCACTCTCTGTCGGTTCTATATTCTATCTCACTCGTCTTATAAATACTCTCCTCTAATATCACTATCTTTCTCTCTCTCTTACACTCTGCATAATCTATCTCTCTCTCTCTATTATGATTATATAAAATATATAATAAATAGAATGCAATATATAATATATAGCTAAATTAATATAATATTACATAGTAATAATATAATATTTAATATATACTTAGGTATATCGTATATCTATCTAGATATTCTTGGACGGTATGTAATATATAAAGAGATATATATAGTATACGTATATTAGTTATATATGGTGTGTATTATATATCAACTCTTAATACTAAATATAATAAGCTTATTTGTCAGTGAAATATTAAAAATGATATAATAATATGGAGCTAAAATTAATAATATATAATATGTTGATATATATTATTAATATATTATGAAATTAAATATATCAAATATACAAATTTTACCTATACATTTATCTTTATTTATTTAATATTTGTATATCTTTCACTTTTCTTACTTACTACTTCGTCTGATTTATTTTATCCTTTATTTATCTATTATTTTTTTGAGATATATTTTTTATTCTTTTTTTTTCCTTATCCTCCTATGTACTTTCACCTCCTACTTGATATAAAATATTTTGAAGATTATTACAGTAATATTATGTTGTATTGTGTATGTATTTGTTTCTGCCCTCTTCACTTTTATCTTTACTTTATTCCTTATTATCATACGTTTTGTTTTATTTTATTCCGTCTTACATTTGTTCATATTCCCACTCTTAATCACGGTAATTATATATATATTAGTATATATATATATTAATATATATAATTTATATATATATAATTATATTTATATAATATATATATATATATAGTTAATGTAATTACTATATATTAAAATATATTCAATACTGAAAAGACGTAATGAGAAAGAAAAAATTCGAAAAATGTTTGCGGCCCATGGTAAGTCTAGATAGTTAGGGACATGAATTTTACATTATTATTGATTATTATTATTAGTATTATTATTATTATTATTATTATTATTTTAATTAGTTATTATATTATTATTATTTTATTATTATTATTATTATTATGAATATTATTATATTTTTCCTATGTTTATTTTTTATACATTATTATTATTTTATTATTAGTATTATTATTATGTTATTATTATTTAATTATGTTGATAAAGTGGAGATGAATATAGAAAAAAAAAATAAAGAATATTTATTATTATTGCGATATTATTATTATTATTATTGAATTATTTTTTATTATTCATTATTATTAATAGGCATTGTTATTGATTGATTATGTAGTATTATTATTATAGGGGTGGATTATGGTGGCTGGATGTATTATTAATTAATGATTATTATTATTATTATTTATTTTATTATTTATTATTATTATTAATATTAGTATTTATTCAAATCTAACACCAATGTTTTCTCTTTTGAGTAATTATTTATTTATCAATTTTGTTTATCTGAGTTTTTAATTATTTTTTGTATAATTTTTTTATATTTATTATTGAATTATTATTTGAATTGTTATCAAGTACGTGGTGTATGTATTAATAGGAAATGATGATTATCTTCTTCGATTAATTATTGATTATTATCATTTAGAATATTTATCATTTATTACAATATTCATTGATTAATTTATTTACTTATTTAAATTATTTTCTCAATTATTATTATTATTTATTTTGATTATTTTTCATATTACTTATAGATATTTATTAATCAATCATTGATTAATTTGAATTATTTATAGGAGGGCTGGGTGGGGTTCATTGTGACTTTCTATAAATGTAACATTAGAGTTTTCATATTTTGGGTGGTGTGGGTGAAAATCTTTCGGAGAGGAAAATGGAGTGTGTTTCGTCTTTATTTTTTTTATTTATTTCTTTATTGGAGTTAGGTGGTACTTTCTAGTTTATTTAATAAAGTTTGCGTTTCTGTGGTGTAAGTGTCGAAGTTTTTGTTTTTTACGTGGGTGGGTGGAGAATTAGCATATTTAGTAACCCCCCCTACCCTATGTTCTACTGGACCCCTTATTATTATATTCTATTCACGGTGGAGAGTTATCTTAGCAGTGGGCGTGTTTCCTTTCGTCGTGTCTGGGGGGGTAGGTGGTTGGGGGCTTTCGTGTGATTGGGTTTTGGTTGGCTGTGTTTGGGCTTGCGGGTGAATTTGTCTCTTGTCTATTAAACTATTGAGCGAGTTGCGTAGAGTGCGAGCTAGGAGGGTCTATTATGCGGAGTTGTGATTTGCGTTGGGCTGCGCGTGTTGAGAGGCTCACGGCGAGGTGCGTGAGGGGGGCGGCGCGCATATTTTTCGACACAGCTCTGCCTACCACGACCGGCCCCCACGTATCATGGCCGTTTAAAAGGTAGATTTTGTTGTAATTTTGAGTTAGGTTTGGTTGGCGGTGGAGCGGAGGTGTATATCACACGGACTCTTCTTGTACTGGTGTTACGACTGGACGCTGGCTGCGTATTGAGGCGTTTGGGTTTTGTGTCATTTATGAGGCACTATTATATTTTTATATTATATATTTTTATATGTTGCTGGCATAGGGTTGTGTTGTAGATCGGCGGTCTGGTGAGTGTATCCTTTGCCCCCGGACACCCGAGGAACGAGGGCTCATCTTGTTCCCCGCGGCACGTTGATCGCTTTCAAACTAGCTATAAAATATTATAAGGCTACTGTAGAGAGCCTCTTATTCTTTTTTTGGTGCAGTGGACTTTCTCAAAAGGTGTTTGGCCCTAAACGCAGCTCGTGCCACGTGTTTATATGCTGCCCGGCGCAAACGCCTGCTCAGAGCATCATTTCGTACCCAGAAAGAGAGTGTCGTTCGAACCCATAAACTGCCGCCTTCTTCTCTTCACATTTTGTTATATAGTAAAGGGTCCAAAACAGCTCGCGCTCGCCGTCTCGGATTGCTGAGAGAGGACAGAGGAGGCGAGGACCACGTCGTTACACGCGTGTCTGTGAGAGAGAGAGAGCCAACGCATCACCACGCACTTCGAGAGACCTATGGAGGGAGTGGAGTGTGGACACACTCGGGCATACGCACATTGGCACGGGCGCTTGTGAGGTGATGCATCACAATAGTGCTGTGAACATCACCGTGCCGTGCCCTCCGCTCACCTCAGTGCCTGCGACGAGTTCACGGGAGCCCTTTCTGTGTGCACTGAGCCCAGTCATATCACGCGATACACAGCGAATTAAATTTTGAACCACTGTGAAGAGTATCTTAATCCCGGCCGTGTCTATCGTCCACACGACTCAGCTCACGTTATTACAGGGATATTATATTATATATTTATATCTATATATTATGCGCCGCGTATATAATTCCTCACTCGCTCTCTCTGAGAGGCTCATCCTTCCATGTGGGCAGCCCGGGCGGAGAGAGAGTGTGTGTTACATACTCTTCCTCTCGCTCATGGGGCCGGCGTCTGTATCTCTATATTGGAGTTGTCTTAGAGAGCAACACAATTGGAACTCATTATGAGCACTGGCACCTCCCGTAATGTGTCACACCCACGTGAGGTTGGCCTGGTCCTGGTGGCCTCTCGCGGTAGGTCTACACCTATACTCTCCCACACCGTCGGTTCGGAGAAGAAAGAAGAACCTCTGTTCTGATCTAGGGGGGGCACATAACAAAGAAAAAAAAGTTACTGGGTGATTGCGCTTCGCATATGGGCGGTGAAACGGGGTGTATTCTGTTAATAAACAAATTAGTATCCTCTTCCCTTCCGTGCCTTGTGCCCCTCCGAGGATCTGGAGGTGAACTGGTTCAAATGCACGAGAGTCGAAAAAAAAAACAATTAAAATAACATCTGAAAGAAGTTGGTTCAATAACTCTCATAAACTTTATTACATAAGGAATAGCGTGAAGAATCCCGTTATTTTAAAAGTCGCTATTCTTGTAAAAAAGAGCTCCATTTTCAAATAATATCACCGGCAAAAAAAAAAAAAAAAAAAAAAATAAAAGAAACGGGCAGAAGGGACTTTAAGATGCCCAGCCATAAAAAAAGATCCCCCCGATTTAAGACCGGGAGGGGTAGGGGAAAGTCAAGTACTACAGCAAAAGCATCTGCAGTTTCCCCCTCGTCCCCCAAATCTCCAATTCGAAGAGAAGAAAATTCAAATTCGGATGAGGAAGGGAGTCAGGACCTACATACCCCGCTATGAGCAAGATCTGTTACCCCCACAGTTCTGTTACCCCCACAGTCTCCCCCTCGTTGGGGGGGACTCCAAAGACCAGTCTGCCTATTGGCGCCATTCCAAAGTTAGATTTGCGAAATATGATGACGTGGCTACATACGACGATTACCGTTTTCAAACTTAATGGAGTGGATGACCCAAAAGAACGCGTAAGAATATTGGCTTCCGTCCTTCCCCATGATATCGTAGCGATCATCAAATTTCCATTGGGGGGAGATTGCTTTCAAAAGTTAATTGCCTCAATCGAAGAAGCTTACGCTCCCAACCTGCGAAGCCAAATTAGTGAAATTTTCAAAAAAGGAAGAAAAAAAGAAGAACTTCCTTCAGTTTACTTGGCAAGAGTTCGTGATGTTATGGGAAGAATAGAATTCGATCTGCTTGCTGAATACCAGTGAGCCTTTTTGTTCATTGAAGTTGTTTATAATGACTTTTTCATCTCGCATAACAAAGAGCTTAATGACTCTACAGGACGATAGCAGTGCTTGAAAAAATCACAAAAGTAGCAGATAATTGTTAAATAACTTTTATAGGATGATACGAAACCCCGCCCACCACGGAGACAGGTGGAGAAGAATATGGGGCTGTAAATCAATTCTTCAAGGGAGAAACCAGGTTCCCAACAAACGAGAGAAGGCTTCATATGGTGAGAGTCGAAAGTACAAACAACAACAACAATTCCCGCCGGTTTCGGAAGAGGCTAAGGTAAACAAAGAGTTCTTTCGAGAGATGAAGGGACTTCTCAAGTCTCTGACAAGTCGCAGGAACAGCTGAGTGGAGGCTGCTGCCAGGAAAAGCGACTCCTGTAGCGAAGAGAACAACTCTATATTAGTGGCGGAGAGGAGAGTAGAGGAGTGAGGGGCTGCGCTGAGGGTTTGAGCGCTGTAATCAAAGGCCACTGTAAAATGCTGAGTTAACTGACTTCCGGTCGAGTGTATGTAAACCTACACTTTCCAGATTGTCCTCCCAATAGAAGTTACAACATGGTCATTGTTCGGAATTTTGCTCTATGTATATTCTTTGGGTATTACCCGCCAAATGAGAAAGTCCACAAGCCCATGAGTCACATCCCCAGAGAAGGCAGGGAAACGCATCAGAGTCCCCCCTCGAACTCAGGAAGTTAGGGGGGAGGTGAATATTTTAAGATGAAAATTATCGTATTTTTTATTTTGGGGATTTTTTTGCTGAAGTAAATAATTTGCATGGCGCGTCTACTAGTCAGGTTTTAATAATTATAATATATATGATAACAAAAGTAGTTGGTCTATATAAACTATTTGGGTATAATAATAATAATAAGGCGATGGTAGCTTTGAGTAATTTTAAAAAGAGTAACGGGCAAGCCTCTCTATGGCATGGTACAAGGAGGTATCCTCCTTACAACGAGCTCTGAAGTATCCCGACTATTGATGAGAGTATCGATGCAACCCATACGATACCCACCGTTGGCCTCTACCGGCTCACAAAATATATTAATTATCGGTCGGGCGTCTGGGAAAGCCGGTCATTAAATTTTATCTAGCTGTATTAAAAATGTAAGAATATAAGAACTTTATCAATTGTTTTGATAAAATATCAAAAGAGTCTTTTAATTTTAAGATAGTGGTAGTGAGGATATCAATTTACTCTCGTATGGAGTGGGACATAAATATCGATTATTGGTCAAATTAAAGCAGCATTGATCCGTAATTGACAATATACTCACCGCGAAAGTTAGGTTGTTACAATATTGATGTTTCGGGTTAAGAAGAGAAACTTAACAGAATTAAGGAATTTTTAACAACAAAATTGACAATTTGCATATTAATAATGCCGTTGTATTAAAAAAATTTCGTTTAATTATTAATTTTGGAAAAACAGATATGTTAACTGAATACTCAGAGCAAGGAATGTATAAATTTGTGTGAAAAAACAATTTGTAGAGATAAGGCTTTTATCAGACTCTCTCTCAATATCTCTTCTGTAGCTCATAATAAACTTTTTAGTGATATACCTATAGTTAATATTCAGGTATTTGAATTTAAAAAAAAAACATTTATTTTAAATGATTATAATGAGAAAATTTTTAAGGTTCGGGAAGAGCAGCTTAAAGCTTGGGATGACTTGTTCAAAGAATTTGGGGGGGGAGAACGCCGATTCGAAACTTAAGAATAGAAATAGTGGGGGGAGACCTTTGCTTTTACGTGGGGGGGGAGGAGACTCGCATGCCTACTGCTATCTTGAAGGAATTAGCTTCACTTTTTCCTTATAAAACTAATATTAGCGGAGTTCCAATAAAACTTAACCTCTGTCCGTATTTTCCGCATAACTTTTTCGAACAAACAAAAGAAGCGAGCTATTAAAGGTTTAGTAAAAGGCGAAAAAGTTTTAAAGAGGAGCACCGTCTAATGGATTTTTTCCCCGATCAGCGTGGTTAGATAAAAAAATGGGGGAGGGGTAAGAG
>JABUQX010136531.1:0-12500 GCA_015478945.1 Trachelipus rathkii
ATATATAACCTTACCATATATATATATATATATATATATATATATATATATATATATCAGAAACAAAGCAAATCTAACAACATGTTAATGTCACTCGCTTAAAAAAATTTCCAATATTAATCACCAGGCCTATTATACATAGCGCCTATGCGCCTACGACTTTTCGCCGGCTGGTGGATGTTCGCTAAATTTATTTGCAAAGTAAACTTTAGTGCGATAATAAAAGCATGCTTTTATAAGGAAGAAAAACACATTTATTAAATTTTGTAATTAAAACACCGTAAACTAATATCTACACGTCCTCTTCCCCCTCCATGTCCTTGTGGTCCATGTTTTCCCCCAGGAGGTCCAGCACGAGCAGAAGATGAAAAATTTCAGAGCCATATTTGCCAATTTATTTATAGTTAAGAAATACTGAACTATATATATATATATATATATATATATATATATATATATATAAGCTTTATATATATATATATATATATATATATATATATATGCTATATATATATATATATAGCTTAACCAATATATATATATATATATATATATATATATATATTGTGGCGTCTGGGGCGGGGCTGCTGGCCCATTGATAGCTCCTAAGCGGCCTCGGGGAAGAAACGCCACTTTGCATATCGACAACGCTCACTCTTCCAACATCTCATATTCTTCAATTGAAGGTGGTTATTCAAGACCAGAAAATAACCCCTTCAAATTGGTGATCCTGGAGTGACCATGAACACCCACCAAATGTGATTCTGAACACCCATCAAATCACTGAACATCCATCAAATCAAGTTTCTTCTGCTGGGCGCCACTCTGTTCGGTCATCCTGTGCCGCCTGTACCGTACTCAAGCTTCTGCAGGTGCGGACCAACTGCCAGTAAGAGTACAGAGTGGTCGAAGCCTTCTCAGTGACCTTAATGTGTGCACACCTAGCTCTCACCTGACAGCTACACGCTACTACCCGACGTCCTTCCAGGTCCGGAGAGCGGAGTGTGCTCGCGGCATTGTCACTGGGGGGAGTTCTGTGGCGTCTGGGGCAGGAGGCTGCTAGCCCCACTGAGGAATCCTAAGCAGCCTCCGGGAAGAAACGCCACTTCATCGTGACAACGCTCACTCATCAACATCAAAAATTCATCTATTATTGAAGGTGGTTATTCAACACCAGAATTTAACCCCTTCAAATTGGTGACCACCTGAAGTGACCATGAACACCCATCAAATGTGATTCCGAACACCCATCAAATCAAGTTTCTTCTGCTGGGCGCTACTCTGTTCGGTCATCCTGTGCCGCCTGTACCGTTCAAGCTTCTGCAGGTGCGGACCAACTGCCAGTAAGAGTACAGAGTGGTCGAAGCCTTCTCAGTGACCTTAATGTGCGCACACCTAGCTCTCACCTGACAGCTGACCCGACATCATTTCAGGACCGGAGAGCGGAGTGTGCTCGCGGCATTGTCACTGGGGGGAGTCCTGTGGCGTCTGGGGCAGGAGGCTGCTAGCCCCATTGATAACTCCTAAGCAGCCTCCGGGAAGAAACGCCACTTCATCGTGACAACGCTCACTCTCTTCAACATCTCATATTCTTCAATTGAAGGTGGTTATTCAAGACCAGAAAATAACCCCTTCAATATATATATATATATATATATATATATATATATATATATATATATATATATATATATATATATATATATATATATATATATATATATATAAGCTAAAATATAAATATATATATATATATATATATATATATATATATATATATATATATATATATATATATATATATGCTATATACTATATATATATATATATATATATATATATATATATATATAATATATATATATATATATATATAAGTTTTACACTGGTTTTTAGAATGATACAAGTTAGCCATGCTTCTAAGTTCTAACTTTTAAGGGTAAAAAAAATGGTTTGTTCCTGTTCATAGGCGCGGCTATAGGCGAAGAGAATTGGTTGTGCGCCTAACTTAGTCAACCTTTTTAAAAATTTATTTGCGCCTTTTGCGCTTCTCTGTAGCAAACAAAAACTGCGAAATACAGTATAAAATATTTAAAGTATACTAACACTTCCCAAATCATATATATATATATATATATATATATATATATATATATATATATATATATATATATATATATATATATATATATATATATATATATATATATATATATATATAACTCTTTCTATATATATATATATATATATATATATATATATATATATATATATATATATATATATATATAGCTACATATATATATATATATATATCACGTACCATGTCCCGCATTGCTGCAGAGTGGTGGAGTGGTATTGGTAGTTGAAAGGTTTTGAGCTTATCAACACCATTCACGAAAAGCAAGATTTGATAGAAGGGGGTTTTCAGCCCATTGCTATCAGACGAAGAGAATTTAAAAATTTCTTCAATGACTCGACGAATTCGAGAAGCGTAGCTTCACCCTTTCTAGAAATTAAAGTTTCAAATTTCTTCTTCTTATTTTTAATTTACATTTAATAATGTTTTTAATAATAATAAAAATATATATATATATATATATATATATATATATATATATATATATATATATATATATATATATATATATATATATAAATATATATATATATATATCATATACTCTTTATATAACTATTTTTTTTTTTTATATATATATATATATATATATATATATATATATATATATATATATATCCGCAATTTGTCTGATAGTTTCCCTATCTATCTGACCCATTTTAGTTTTTGCCTTTGAAAATATCAAACGTAAGAAATGTTCGAGTTTGCGATTTATTTTTATTAAACTTCGCGTAAAATCGTAGAAAGTAACGCTACCAAACGTAAGAATTTCCTTAATTCTATAAGGTTGCTATTTCTGTGATTGCTAGATTGCTTAGAAGTTCTTTGAAAATGTGTGAAGACAAAAAAATGACGGCCGGGGTACCCAGGCTCCCGTTTGAATTGATGAATATTTCATTCAATAAAATCAGATTTAAAACCAATTTCTTCCAAATCGATAAACTCCATCACAATAGTTGATCAATTTTTTGTAATATAAACCATGTTATTTTTTTTATTTCTATTTATCCGAATTCGACGGGCTCCATCACAACAGCTGATTCTTATTGTTTGCAAAACAAAAGTAAACCTCGTAAGAAATCGTGTTCGTTTTTGCAAGAAATTCAGGCAATTTAGTACAGCCAATCAGGAGTGCCAAAGAAGTCTTATGGATGTTAAGTGTAAGGGTTTAAGTGTTTTTATATAAAAAGATTCAAATTTTTAAGTTCTTCATCTGTAGAAGCATTTTGAAGAATGGAGAATTTTTGAAGAGATATAGGGTGCCTATTGAGGTCATAGTTGTGCTTATTATTAGAGCTAGTTATGTGACAAATAATATTTATATTCTATCTATTTAACTGTTATTAAATATACTAATATATTTTAGGTAGTTTATTTAGTATTTATCTATTATTATCTATCTATTTTACTATACTGAAATATTGAGTGCTTCCATTACCTTTTATTATTATCAACTCTAGTAAAGTTGAGATGTTAAGTTCTTGATATACAGACTTGCAGACCACTTGGCTGCTTGATGATGCCATTAAACAAGTGAAAAGATAGTCAGATATAGTATATGTTGAAATGATAATTAGGTTGTATGATTAGACGTAGGATTTAATATGTTATTTGTTCAATTATATATTTAGGCACCCTGAATCTGAACTCCCGTTTGATCTGATTTAACCGATGAATCTCCCTTGTTTCTATATTATTTGATATGATATCAATGAATTCACGCTGGAATTATCTCTCTCTTAAATTAAAAAATAATGTTATACAATACTAGACAATATTTTAGGTAGTCTGGAAATATAAGAAAAACATAACAACTGCAGCAAGTGACGATGCATTGTCATTGTCTTGCAATGACAATGCATAACCACTCCCTGTCATCAATACTGATCTCTGGCAGCTAAATTCTCTGATTGAGAGATGGGGAGCTTAGTTCGAAAGGAAATGCCCATGTGTTTGAAGGCTCGCATCTTTAGTTATAGGAAAGTTTGATCTACATAGTCGATGTTACAGTCGGCACATTTATATTTGTAAACGATGTGTGACCTCAAGTTCATGGGGATGCTTTCTTTAATCTTAAAGAAACTGCCAATTGAGTTGTTGTTAATAAAAGATATAAGAAACTTGCATTGTGGAAAATTTTTAAGATGTTTCTAATCTGAAAGTGAAGATCATTGGAAAGGGGTCCAATGTAGGAAAGCCGAGCATAAACAGGAAGTTTAGGAACATCATATGCAGTATTTTTAGGGCGATAAGTGTTATCGAGAAACGAGTAAACAAGTTTATCAAAAAGGTTAGAGGGATAAAGGCTAAAGCTAGAAAATTTACGGAGAAAGGTGATTTCTTCATGGAAAAACTTCCAATCAGAACAAATAACAAAGGCTTGTGTATGCGGGACCTTAGGCCAGCAATTTTATGATTAAAGGAGACAGAAATAAAGAAATTAGTTCCAAGTAAAGTATTAGTGGGCTTGCTAAATGAAGCAGCAGTCTATGCTATGCCACTACTAGGCTAATTCTTTAGTTCTATCTCCTTTAATCATAATTGTAATAATACAAAGCGTTTACGATAGAATGAATTTTAGTATTTTCTTTGCTTTTAATTTAGACCGTTTTCGTTTTTGTCATTTGTGCTTACGCGCGATAAGAAATGCTCATCCAGTTTTAGCACTAATTTCCTGTTTAAACGACCGTGATTTCGTGCTAGGTTTACTTTTGCTTTTAAATAATTAGAACCAGCTGTTGTGATGGAGCACGTAGTTTTGGAATAAACAAATAAAAAAAATAACAAATGGTTCATATTACAAATAATTGATCATGTAATATAATGATTTATCATTTGGAAGAAAGTGGAATTTAAAGCTGATTTTGTTAAGATACAGAGCATTCATCGAATTCAGACACTAAGCCGCCATCTTGTTTGTTTACATTTTTCGTAAGAATGTGCTTAAATTCGGCAAGCACGGGAAACAGCAACCTTACAGAATTAAGAAAATTCCTTACGTTTGGTGAGCATTTCTTGCATTTTATCGGTAAATTTGACAAATATATATATATATATATATATATATATATATATATATATATATATATATATATATATATATATATATATATATATATATATATATATATATAATAATAATAGCATATATATATATATATACTCCTGCTATAACCACTATATATATATATATATATATATATATATATATATATATATATATACCGTATATATATATATATAAGTATACGTATACTCAGACGATGATATTACCTCCCATTTTTAATGGTGCGTCTTTCTCTTTTGCGTTCATATTCTTCACACACACTCATCCTCCAGGCAACATATTACTAACCACCATTTATCCACATATCATATACACATGATTAAAGTACACACTTCTAGATAACACCTTACAGACATCCTACTACTCATATCCCTGTGTGTGGGGGGGAGAAAAAATTTCCCACATCGTATGTCCTGCGTGTGTCGTAGAGTCGACTAAAAGGGGCGGTGGTAGTTGGAGTTGGCTGCCACTACCACCTATCTCTTGCTCGGAATGCTTATGTATATTTCGGAGATGAAGTCGTGATCGCCGTAAACGACCTTTAATTTTCAGCTGAAATTGTATGAATCGTATGGTTACATGGAATGTCAGAGGAATAAATGTTGAGGAGAAGAGGAGAGAGGTGATGGATGTATTTAGAAAGGGCAAATTTGATTTGCTCGCTGTGACTGAAACAAAGATGAAAGGAAAAGGTGAAATTGAGTGGTGTGATGTGAAATGTGTGCGTGCTAGTGTGGAAAGGAATGAGAGGGGGAGAGAAGGAGTTGCAATTTTGATGATTGACCTGTGGTACAAAGCTATGGTAGACTTTGTGTGTGCGAGTCCTAGAATTCTAATGGCTAAATTTAAGTTTGAAAAGGTCAAGGTATGTGTGGTTGTGACGTATGGTCCATCTGAGGGGAAACGTTGAAGAGAGTACGATTTTTTGGGATAATCTGAATGATGTTCTGGATGGGGTGAGTAGGGGCTTCAGATTGATAGTGTTGGGGGACCTGAATGGTTGGATTGGTGATCAAAAAGGGATGGTATAACAGGTGGTTTTTTAGGGTGGCGGGAGAAAATGAGAATGGTAGGAAGGTGATTGATTTCTGTGAGGAGAGAGGTATGTGTGTAAGTAATACTTTCTTTAAACACAAGAGTATCCATAAGTATACTAGAGTTGGTGTAGGTAGAGATGGTATCGATGTGAAAAGTATGATTGATTTTGTGTTGGTGAAGAAGGAGATGTTGAAGTATGTGATGGATGTTAAATCAGTGAGGGGTTTAGGAATGGGATTATCGGATCATTATGTTGTTATGTAAAAATTAAGTTGAGTGGGAGCTTGGAGTTGAAGGAAGGTGATATGAAAGTAGGTAGAATTAAGGTATGAGGATTAAGTGAGCAAGACAATAAGGATAAGTATGTAGAGCGCTCACGCTAGTAAATCAGTTGGTGTAAACAAGTTGATACTATGTAGACAATCACAGGGCAAATGAAGGAGAAACATTCAATTGTTAGTATTAGTGCAAAGGAAGTGTGTGGATGTGCTAAAAAAGTGGGAAGTAAGAGTATTAACAGTGCGTGGTGGAATGAAGAGGATGCAAGCGGTTAAAAGTAAAAAAGAGGCATGGTTGAATGTGCTAAAAGAGAATGATGAGGTTTCAAAAGAAACGTTTTGGAATTATATAAGGAGAAAAAAGAAGACTAAAGGTGCTGCATACGTAGGAGAAAACAAGGTAAATGAACAGTTTGGAAGAGGATGAATGAGGACATGCAAGGGAATAGGGAGCTCTTCTGGAAGGAAGCGCCAAAGGTAAGTTAAAAATGAGAATAAGGGGAATCTGCTTAGAATATAATGAATAAGGATGGTGCTTTCATAACTTAACTGATGGAATGGATGTGAGGGGAGTGTGGAAAGAACACTTCGAAAATCTACATAACATTAGCAACAGTAATGAAGAGGTGTTAGTGAATGTGTGGTTTTGATGGTGCAGAAGAATAGGTATTTTGGGGAGTGAGGGTTATTAGTAAAGGAGGAGGTAATGGGGGAGGGTGAAAGTTGAAGAGATAGGTAAATCTGCAGGTATAGATAAAATTACTAGTGAAATGATCAAGAGCGGAGGTGAAATGGTGATTGATTAGATTTGGAAGTTGTGTAATAAAGCGTTTGTGGAGGGTATGTTCCAAGGGATTGGAGAGCAGTAATAGTACCCTTGTATAAGGATGGTAAGGGAGAAAAGGGAACTGTAGAAATTATAGGGAATAAGTTTATTTGTTGAGTGTTGTAGGGAAGGTATATGCTGGTATTTTTGGTCGAAAGAGAGATTGCGTCGAGTGACTGAGGGACTGATTGGTGAAGAACAAGGTGCGCTTAGAGGAGTGAAGTAGGGGATGTGTGGATCAAATCTTTACATTGAACAAATGATTGAGAAATGAGGGAGAGGAAGAATAAATTATATTTAGGTTTATGGATTTACAACAGGCGTATTATAGAGTTAATATAGGGAAGCTCTTTGGCAGGTATTAGTGATATATGGTGTTGGTGGTAGGCTTCTAGAATGGAATCAAAGTATGTATGACGATAGTGAGCGACTGCGTAGGCGATAGGTGTCAATGGTGGATTGGTTTCAGGATTAATGTGGAGTGGGAGACAGGGTTGTGTTATGTCTCCTTGGTTATTCAATGTGTATATAGATGGGGTTATGAAAAAATTAGAGGTGGGGATGGCAGGGAAATGGTGTTAGAATGATGGAGAATGGAGGGGAGTGGAGGGTTGCCCTACCTATTGTATGCGGATGATTTGGTTCTGTGCGGCGAAGAGGGTTTGAGAGGATTGGTGGAGATTTGGCAGGGTATGTAAAGGGAGGGGTTTGAAAAGTAAACTTAGAAAAAAGTAAGGTTATGGTTGTGAGTGAGGACCAGTCCTCGTGTGAAATTATGTTAGATGATGAGCAGCTGGAGCAAGTGTCCGAGTTTAAATAATATTTAGGGTGTGTGTTGGATGAGAAGGGAACAGATGATGCAGATGTGTAGTAGGCAAGTTGTGAATGGCAGGAAGGTGGCTGGTGCAAGTAAATCGTTGGTGAATGTAAAAGGGACTAAGTCTTGAGTGCTAGAGAGTCTTACATGGGGTATGTTGTTACCTGTGTTATTGTATGGTAGTGAGACTATGGTCTGGAATAAGAAGTATAGATCCAAAGTTCAAATGTGTTTCAGATGGACAATCTTAGGGGCATACTAGGTGTGTGAAAAGAATTAATAAAGTGAGGAATGAACGTATTAAGGAGTTGTATTGTGGTGTGAAGAAAGGGTAAATGAGAATAAATGAAAGTATGTTGTGAGATGGTTGGGTCATGTGGAAAGGATGAATGAAAGTCAGTTGGTTAAGCGGATGTATGTGGAGAGTGTGTTGAGAACCGACCGGCTGGGAGACCGAAGAAAGTGGATTGAGTCGGTGAACGAATGTGCCTGGAGGAGAAATGTGAGTTTGGCAGAGGCGAGAATAAAAGTGCAGGTGCGTGATAGGAGAGAATGGCGGGTTTTGTATGGCATGGTTTTGGCCCACCTGGGCCAGGGGATGAACCCAACACTTGATGAGATACCATAGTGAGGGTCCGTCACTGTCCCGTGATGCTCTAGGGTGGATTTTCTGTCTGCGACCGAGCTCTCACTAATTAATGGTACCGAGGGCGGTAAGGCTGGGCTTTCTTTTCGACGTTTATCATGTTCTCCTACTGCTTTTTTTTTCCGATGCTTACGCAGCGCACCTTACCCCAATCTTGGGGCAAAGAAGAAGGAAGAGTGAAGAAAGAGAAAAGAGAGAAAAGAAAGAAAGAAAGATATATATATATATATACTTAACTATATATATATATACTTTCATATATATATATACTATATATATATATATATATATACTTCTTATATATATATATATATATCTATATACTTACCACTGCTATATATATATATATATATATATATATATACAAATAACAACATAATATACATATATTGTATATTACCTATATATATATATATATATATGTGTATTAACTTATATATATATATATTATATATATATATATATATATATATATATATATATATATATATATATATATATATATATAGCATATATATATATATATATATATATATATATATATATATATCTCTTACTTTATATATATATATATGTATATATACTTTATATGCATGTATATATATATATATATGCTGCTTGCTTAATATATATATATATTATATATATATATACTTATATATATATATATATATACTTATAAATATATATAATATATGTATGTATGTATATATATTTATAATATTATATATATATATGTATATATATATATAACTATATATATATATGTATATTACTATTATTTATATATATATATATATATATATATATTATATATATATATATATATATATATATATATATATATATATATATATATATATATATATATACTTTTTCTTGTGCTATATATATATATATATATATATATTAAACCATATTTATAGGGGTAAAGAAATGTCGGTATCGGAGTATCATACAAAAATTTTGGTATCCAGTGCTGAAAATTTGCCAGATTACCTCTTGTCAGTATCGGACTAAAATTTTAGTATCGATTGCAACACTAATATATATATGTTGCTGTATATATATATATATACTATATATATATATATATATATATATATATATATATAAAAATATATATATATATATATTTATATAAATTTATATTTCTTTCTTAATATATATATATATATATATATATATATATATATATATATATATTTACCCATATATATTCACATATATATATATATATATATATATATATATATATATATATATATATATATATATATATATATATATATATATATATATATATAATATATAATAATATATATATATATATATATATATATTAGTGATGGGACGATTAATCAACCATCGTCGTCATCGTCAAAATCGGCATATTTTTTTCCAATCGTCATCGTCATCGGCAATTTTTGCCGATTATTTTGTCGATTAATTGAACAAATATTAAGAATTTTGGATTATATTAAAACTCAATAATATATATATATATATATATATATATATATATATATATATATATATATATATATATATATAGATATATGGATGTCTAGATCACATAAATTTCTTTATAATATATATATATATATATATATATATATATATATATATATATATATATATATATATATATATATATATATATATATATATAGATATATATATATATAACATTCAATGTATGACGTTCCAGTGCCTAATGGTTCGCTTTTCTGTTCTGCGTTCATATCTACACTCATCCTCTAAACACCATCTTAACGACACCATCTTTTATCCACATATCATATACACATACTTTATCCACACCCCTCTTCTAGACAACATCTTACAGACATCCCTATCCTTGTATCCCTATGTGTGGGGAGAAAAAATTGCTGACATCGTATGTCCTGCGTGTCGTATAAGGAGAAGGCAACTAAGTGATGGTGGTAGTTGGGTTAGCTTACCCACTCCACTTATCTTTTGCCAATAATGCTAATGCATAGCTCCAGAAGGTCGTGATCGCCATAAGCGGCGTTCTATCTTCTTTTTGGCGAAAATGTATGAATCGTATGGATACATTATATGGAATGTCAGAGGAATAAATGTTGAGAAGAGGAGAGAGAGGTGATGGATGCATTTAGAAAGAAGGCAAATTTGATTTGCTAGCTGTGACTGAAACAAAGATGGAAGGAAACGGTGAAAATGAGTGGTGTGGTGTGAAGAAATTAATATATTTGTGTTGAGTGTTTTAAAAGAAATGAGAGAGAGGGATAGAAGATTTGCAATTCTGATGAGACTTGTGGTAGAGAGCTATATGGTAGATTTTGTGTTTGTGAGTGCTAGAATTCTAAAAAGTTAAATTTAAGTTTGAATAAGTAAAGTGTGTGTGGTTGCGACATATGATCCATCTGAGGGTAATGTTGAAGAGTGCGATTTTCTAGGATAATCTATTGTTTTGGAATGGGTGAGTAGGGGATTTAGTTCATTTGCCACATATGCTGCAAAGGATTTTTTTACAGTTTCACCATCATTCACAGTCAGGCGTATTCAAGGAGGGGGTGTAGTACCCTCAAAAGTTACCGCAAATTACGCAGATGAGCATAGACACCCAGGCTTTAAAGTGAGGATTAAATACAGCAGGACATGCAGAAGATGGAAGAGAATTCCAAAACAGGAGGTGGCGGGAAAGAAGGAGGCACCACAGCGAACTGGCCTGGAGTTACCAATATCAGCACAGATACAGCACTCCTTGTGCTACGAGGGCGAGTAAAGGTGATGGTACGCAAATGAAGTTCCCTCGAGCACTTGCTGCTGGGGTGTCTATAGAATAGAGATAAAGCAAGAGCAGAACAGTTTATAAGCCTTTTGGCCCTTGACTCGACCCTATCCAAATGAAACCAGAGCCCCCCCAGATAAGAGAGCAGTACTCCATACAAGGACGGATGAGACCCTTGGTATAGCTGGAGCAACTGAGAAGAGGGAAAAAAGTCTCGCAGTCTAAACAAGAACTCCCAGTTCCTTTGAGGCCCCTAGCAACCGTTGTGACATAAGGTTTCCAAGACATTTTTTGTTTATGTTAAGGCCAAGGATTTTATATTGTCAACAGGAGAGACGAGAGAACCGTCGAAAGAGATAGGAAAGTTGAAAGGTTTTTAGAGGAGATTTGCAGAAGTTGGGTTTTTAAAGAATTGAATTCACAAGGTTCGAACCCTATCCGGAAATTCTATCCAGATCTGTGAGAATAGAATCGGAAGATTAAGACGAGAGGCAATTCTAAAAGTAAAGAGGAAGCAGAACTGAAATGAGTTGAAGAATGAAGGGTCGACTCATCGGCATATGAGTGGATGGAGGTTAGATGTGCAGGTGAAGATCATTAATGAAAGTAGAATAAAGTATGAGATAAGACAGAACCTGAGGAACACCACTATTGACAGAAAAAGAAGAAAAGTCGCCCCATCAACAACAGCCGATATTTAGAGAGCAATTTAAAAGAAAGCTAGACATAATTAGGCAAGAGAAGAGGAAGCCCAAGGGAGGGGGCTTGGGGAGGCAGTGACGCGTACCATACCAGTCAAATTTCTTTGGATATGTCCAAGCGCCACCACACCAAGTCTCCCGTAGTTCTAAGAGCTGGAAACCATAAATCGGTTAGATAGGAAAGTATATCATCAGTAGACCTCGAGCGCCG
>JABUQX010136531.1:17500-22317 GCA_015478945.1 Trachelipus rathkii
CTTCAACATCTCCTTCTTCACCAACACAAAATCAATCATACTTTTCACTTCGATACCATCTCTACCTACACCAACTCTAGTATACTTATGAAAATTCTTGTGTTTAAAGAAAAGTATTACTTACACACATACCTTTCTCCTTCTCAGAAATCAGTCACCTTCCTACCATTCTCATTTTCTCCCGACACCCCAAAGTCACCTGTTATACCATCCCTTTTTTGATCACCTATCTAACCATTTAGGTCACCTAACACAATCAATCTGAAGCTCTTACTCGCCCCATCCAAACATCATTCAGATTATCCTAGAAAATCGCACTCTCTTCAACACTACCCTTAGATTGACCTTTTCAAACTTAAATTTAACCATTAGAATTCTAGTACTCGCACACAAAATCTACCATAGCTCTGTACCACAAGTCGTTTATCAGAATTGCAGCTCCTTCTCTCCCCCTGTCATTCCCTTTCACACCAGCACATACACATTTCACACTACACTACTCATTTTCGCATTTTCCTTTCATCTTTGTTTCAGTCCCCAGCGAGCAAATCAAATTTGCCATTTCTAAATATATCCATCACCTCTCTCCTCATCTCTTCAACATTTAATCCTTTGACATTCCATGTACGCATACGATTCATACATTTTCACCAAAAGATAGGCCACTTACGACGATCACGACCTTCTCCGAGGCATGCATTAGCATTTTGGCAAAAAATAAGTGGTAGTGAGCAGCCAACCCAACTACCACTGTCCCTTTAGTCGACTTCTCGGGACATGCAGACATACAATGTGGGCAATTCTTTTTCCCCACACATAGGTATATTATATATATATATATATATATAATAATAATATATATATATATATGTAACCTTCTTATATGTATATATATATATATATTATATATGTATATATGTAATATATATATATATATATAAATATATATAATATAATACATATATATATATATATATATATATATCTATATAATTTATATTCCACAATAAAGGCGGGATAACCAATATATATATATATATATATATATGTATATATGTATGCCCAACTAATCATAATGTCTATGGGATGAAATGCAGATATATAATAATATCAATATATATATATATATATATATATATATATATATATATATATATATATATACGTTATATATATATATATATATATATATATATATAACTATATATATATATATATATATTATATAATAACCAATATATATATATATATATATATATATATATATATATATATATATATCTGATTATATATATATATATATATATATATATATATATATATATATATATATATATATATATATATATATATATATATATATATATATATATATATATAATAATATATATATATATATATACAGTATATATATATATATATATATATATATATATATATATATATATATATATATATATATATACAGTATATATATATATATATATATATATATATATATATATATATATAATATAATAATATATATATATATATATATATAAAAAATATATATATATATATATATATATATATATAATATATTTAAGGATACGAATAACACCCATATCTCTACAGTATATGTATAATATATATATATATATATATATATATATATATATATATATATATATATAAAATAAATATATATAAATATCTATATATATATATATAATAATATATATATATATATATATATATATATATAAACTGAAATATCATTAAATACCTCCATCTATCCAAGTATTCATGTTTAACTAAATTTTTGATGAGTAAGTATCCATTTTCTTCATAGAAGGTTCTTTGATCTTCAGTGAGTTTTGGATTATCCTCTGTATACTGAAAATGTTGAATGCTCTCATTTTTATATTCTAGAATAGGTTTCTGTTTTATATTAAGGAATGAATTTGACAAAGTTATTTCTTATATAGGTGTTCTAAATTACTGCTTAAAGAAAATGTATCAGCTGAAGAATAATTAATATCTTTAATTTAAAATTAATAAAAAAATTTATATTAAGTTATTATAGCAAAGAAGTAAATTATGGCAAATGCTATCAAGGCTAATATACAGTAGCTGCAGCTGGTTAAAAAGTAAGTAAAATTTTTTGGTAAAATAATTTTTATAAATGCTTCTATGTTGCACAAAAAATTTGTTAATCTTTTAAATTTATTATATACAGAAGAGAATACATTTATATAATCCAAAATTTTAGTTGAAACATTGAGTAATTTTATTAGTATAACTGCTGTATAGAAGATGTGCAAGTTGTAGTTCTAGGCCTAGGTCAGGCTATAATCAGTGTGAAGACTTATTAGCATCCAAGTAAATAAAGACATGGAAAATTTTAATGAAAATGGTGAAATTGTTCATATATGTTTATTTTTTTCAAAGCTACATCATTGATGCACAAATTAAAATAAATATACTAGACATCATATTATAATGAACATAAAAGGTTACACCTTGTTTAAAGATATTGAAATTTTTTATTTCATTTTAAATGTTACCAGTAATTTAAAGAAACAAATGGGAAGCTATGCTTCACATTTTAGAGTGCCGCAGAGTAATAATGGAAAACCAACTCAACCTGAGGTAGAGGATGACAGTGTTCCTCAAGTTGCTCAAGTTTTTGAACCACCACAATCACCACCACCTTTAGATGAACATGGGAACCCACTCAAGGGTAGATGGGTATGGGTCAGTGAAGAACTGGAGGCTGCCACACCAAGTCCTGCCTTCCCCGGCAAAACACTACCTCCACGGTTTGCATCTGCAACACCATCCTCCGATACGAGCTTCAGCTATCTCATTTCTAGCAGATTTGGAAGATCACAATCAACTGTAAGAGGAAGACGTGGAAAGCATGTCAAGATGTGTGCCTCTTTAATAACGTCCCAGGAAAATGTGGAAGGTTTGTTAGCAATAGAGATTCCATCAATGTCTTCTGCTAAACCTTCCACAGTTACATCTCGAGTTGTTAAAAGGCGGCCCACATCAAAGCGAAAGCTTCACTACTCCAGCACCTCAAGCAGTGACGAAAGAAGAAGAAGAAGAAGAAGAAGAAGAAGAAGAAGAAGAAGATTTGTGGACTGATGTTTTTGAAAATGATAGCCAAGAATTGTTGAACTCCATGTTACAAGTTAAGACCCTCTTGAACAGAGTTGACTGGAGAGAGACTATCCAAGACAAGGTCTTTGCTGTCAACTTTGACAAACCTACCAATTATTACCTTATTACCTTGGCAGGTTGCAACAAGTATTTTCCCACGATGAAGGGGAAGACGTTAGCACTGTATCATTCCATTTCCTCAGTTTTCTAGGTGATGGACGATTCTGTGTTAAAAAGTCTGTGGTCCCAGAAACTGTCCCTGCTTCCCAAATATTCTTTGGGCCAATAGAGAATACTTTGGCAGCAGGAAAATCAATTAAAATTGACAACCAGACCATGCAACAAACACGCATGCTCTGGGAGTAATTTTGAAAAAAATACAAATAGTCATATTTGTTAAAACTTATTCAAGGAGGGGGGTGGTTAAGGGGGATTTACACCACATTCAAGGAGGGGTGTAGAACTGTCAACCTATTCTAGGAACGGGAGGGGGTGGTTATCTCAGCACTGGCAGACAATTCCCTTATACATTCATAGAAGAGGTCAAAGAAGATCTGAGGTAAAAAAAAGAAAAATTATTATTAAATTTAAAAACTTTTTTTATTTATTTTTATTTTTTTTTTATTAATCCTAGCTTAATCAAAAGACTTAAACATATATACATACATACAATAATACATATGGGCACTCTAAAGGGAGTTTTTGAGGTAGTCTTTTTTTATGAATTGTGGTCTTTTTTTGTTTACCATTTTGGGGTCAAATAATTTCCAAAGTTTTCAAGCAAAACAAATAATTTTACAGGGCAATATAGCCTAGGACTAGCCATTGCAGAAAATGATTATAAAAGTCTGATATGTAAAATAGTTTAATAATTATAGGCCAAAAAAAAAGTCTCTTTTTTATGTAACAGCACTATATATATACGGTATATATATAATATATATATATATTATATATAATAGGTATATATATACGATATATTATATAAGCTTATATTTATTATATATAATATTTTCATATATATATATAGATAATATATAGTATAGATATATATATATATATATATATATATATATATATATAATATATATATATATATAATATATATATTATATAATATATATATATATATATATACAGAGATGGGCAGTACCGGATAACATGTACCGGGGTACTTTTGTATCGGGCGATACATATTTGTACACGGTTACCGGGTATCGCCAAACACTCTGTTGCTAAGTACCGATGTAATCGGTATCGCCCACTTGTTTTTTTGTGTACCGATACCGAAAAATTCGGTACTATTAATCGGTCACATTTCTTTTTAGTATAATATATATATACATATATAATAGTTAATTAGGTATCATATAGTATATATATATTACTATATTATATATATATATATATATATATTATATTATATATATAGTAATATATATACGTTTAGATCATCTTTAATTCTCGAAAGTTTTTATATTTAAGAAATATGTAGATGATGTTCTTGCCATTGTACCTAATTCTTTTTCAGTTGATCAATTTCTTGAACAAATTAAAAATTAATGTCTTGACTCCAACAATCAACTTTACTTCTGAAGGTCAAAATGAAGGATGCATTCCTTTCTTTGACCTTTTAATTATACAAACTGGAACACAACTGGCCTTTA
>JABUQX010136532.1:0-17500 GCA_015478945.1 Trachelipus rathkii
TTATCTACTAATTATTAGCTCCCTGTTTATTATAATATAAATAATATTAAAATTAAAAGTGTGTGTTTATTGTTAATATGTGTATATCGAACGTTGAGAGTTCAACGATGAACCTCAAATTATTAAGAAATATGAGATAAAATTAAAACTAATAAAAAGATATCGTTTTCGTCCCATAAAATTTTAGTTATTTCACAAACAGTCGACTAAATACTATGTCCTGATTTAAAAAAAATTCCTCCCGACAATTAGTTATGTAATCATACTAAATGAGTATAATTTACCTAAAAAAATAAATAAATTCTCTACAAGGTGATTAAACCTAT
Source organism: Trachelipus rathkii (assembly GCA_015478945.1). Taxonomy (NCBI): domain Eukaryota; kingdom Metazoa; phylum Arthropoda; class Malacostraca; order Isopoda; family Trachelipodidae; genus Trachelipus; species Trachelipus rathkii. The sequence goes on from JABUQX010136532.1 coordinate 327, forward strand.
TTACTTTACCCTATAAATAAGACGTGTAGGCAAGTTAAACTATTTTTAGCTCATAAAAATGTAATTTATAAGTAAAATATAATTTATATATGAAGTATCGGCGCTTTACTCGTTATATTAAAAACAATTTATATCAATGACTGTTACAGTCTTGATAATTATAGTTAATATCAGAAAATATTAATTGTAACTATATAAATATTTTATCTATATATTCCCTTCATTGATGGTTTGAAAATCAATATAATATAATTATAATATTAAATATTAATAATAATATATAATTATATATATATATATATTAAATATAATATATATATTATATATAATTAATATATATTAATATATATTATATTCTAGGGTCCCAATACTGGAGGTAGGTATGCATAATTATAAATATAGTAATTTATAATTAGAACTGAAGAACAATAAGTACAAATATGAAAGAGAACCTGTATATAAAGTTCTGCTTGAATGAACAAAATATCTCCCCATCCCCTCCTTACTAGGCACCTTATTCCGAGGTTCACAAATTTATCTACACTTTTCCTAAATATACTTAACGTTATAGCTTATATTATTATTATGATTAACAGAATGTTTAAATTTAAATTATAATTATTATTAATTATTATATTTATATTATTATTATTATTAGTATTGGAGAGAGAGAAGATGATATGATAGAGTAGAGAGTATGATAAATATCCTTAAGTTAATTGTTATTAACTATTATATATTTAACGATAGATAAGATTGAAGCTTTTTATCCGGAATTGAGCGGAGTTATAACCTTATTGAAAGCAGTCAATGGAGAAAAATCAGCTTTCTAATTTCTCCTTTCCTTCCGGAGAGTAAACTCAAAAACTAGCATTGTACTCTTCGTAATCCACATATTATATACTTTATTGCTTTCAATCTTCCTTCATTTTTTTTTCTTTCTCTCATCATAAAATCTTTTAATTTCTTTCGCTTCTTAATGCTCCACTTTCTTGTTACGTCTGACATATTTCTTTCTTTATCAAATACTTATCACCTCAAGGTTTGCGTCTTAATATAAAGAATTAAAAAATTTACCAAAAATTTCAATAATATATATAAAATGATAAAGTTTGTTAAAAGAATATTACTCCAATTTATATTAAAGTCGTAAACAGAAAAGACCTAGAAACTAAAGCTAATTATTTTTAAAATAATTAATCTCAAATTTTAACTGATTCTTCTTAGCTTCTTTATTAAAAAGGATTTCCAAGAATCTGTTCTAAATTGCAAAGCTCGCGAAAAACAAAACTAGTTTTTTTTTTTTTCAATTGATTTATTCTGTAGAATCCCAGGGGAGTGAGCCATAGGAGTCAAATTAAGGTAAAATCATGAAAAACATTGTTTTGTAATATGTAATAACATCGTAAGTTGATATAGATTCCGTATATATCTCGGAATATAATATTTTAAAGTATTCTAATTGTTTAATATTCCAAATTAAGCCTAAGTTAGAATTTGCGGTCAGTGGACGTACTGGAAGAAAGATGTCTTAATTAACTATATTCCATGACAGGAGAAGAAAGCGGGGCAGGACCGCTCCATCCCTCCTCCCCAACCCTCTGTAAGTCTCGCTTTATCCATATAAATTCGAAATTAATTGATTATTATTATTATATTATTCATTATTTCCAAAGTATTATTCTTTATTATTAATTATTATTATTATTGTATTATTATTATTGATTATTATTATTATTATTTTATTATTATTATTATTATTATTATTATTATTATTATTATCTATTATTATTATTATTATTATTATTATTATTATTATTATTATTATTATTATTATTAATTATTATATTATTATATTTATTAATATTTTTTTAAATTTCAGTTTCCAAGTTTTACAATAGTTTTTCTTATTTGTTTTCAAAAAGATTATTAAGAAAATTTAAATTATGTACAGAAATAACTATTTAGAAACTTGGAAATAAAATCAAAACACTTTTATACAAATCAAAGCTGATATTGACATTCCTATATTAATTATTATTATTCATTATTATTATTATTATTATTATTCATTATTATTATTAATTATTTATATTATTAATATTATTATTATTTTATTCTTATTATTTATTATTACAATTATTATTATTAATTATTATTATTATTATTATTATTATTATTATTATTATTGCATTAGACGTACAAACCTATTTCTTTTTAACGAATGAATCTTTTAATTCCTTTAAAATTAATTAATGATTCTTTATATATTTCCAATGGAAGATATTCACATACAATTTGACTGAAAGCTATACACTCAAGTTGAATGATAATTATTTGAAATTTTGGCTAGCGTAAAAATAAGGCTACCAATCATTTATTTTAGTAGCGCGAAAACACCAACTTATCATCTATCCTTACTCTCTCTTACTCTATATCTATATCTCACTATTATCTCTATCTATATAATTTTATCTCTCATCTACTCGTCTCACTAATATATCTATCTATTCCTCTCTCTCTATATCTATCTATATATATATTACCTCGTCATCTATACTCACTATCTCGTATATCTTTGCACAATCACATTTGAATCAGCATTTGTTGTATTAATCTCTCTATCTATTCTATATATATAATATATATATATTATCTATCATCTAGTTTCTTTCTATATTACTCTCTATCTCTCTCCTCTATCTCTCTCTATCTTATCTCTCATATCTATCTATCATATTATATATATATATATATATATATATAGTATATATATATCTCTATATTCTCTCTACTCATTTCATCTCATTCCTATTTAATTATAAAATACAGGGTTGAGGACCAGGCTAAAATAAGTAACTTATTTGACGCTATCCTAGAACATCACTATTCCTGGTATATGTTTACCATACACTACGACTTAAGGAGGGCTGCAAGGAGACCTGTTTCTTCAGGGAGTATTTAAACGTCGCATTCTGGGTACACTGAAGGTTCGATCCCTGAGTATGAGAGAGATTGACTATGAAAATAACGGAGTTACTCATATGGTATTCCGGCGCGACGCTGGACCCAACCCAAGAGAGACAGCTACTCGTGCACTGGAAACACGTACTCATTCTGTTTATATATGATTTAATGTAATCTCAATTTTTAAATGAGAGTATCGGAGAATGGTACCGCGAACAATTTACTGATATAGTATATTCATAAATTTCAAACATAATATTATTGCTCATCTAAGATTTTTTTAATTATATTAAATTTATAAGTAATAACAGGGAGCTAAAATTGAGATATTCTTGGGGTGGGGTAAGTCATAGTGACTTATTACGATACCAAATATAACGAAGGCCTTTTCAAATGGATGTATCAAACCTGTTGTAGATATCCCATTTGAAAAGGTTAATATCGTATAATTAATTGTGACGAAAGCATCATGGACTATCTCACCTAACAGAATCTCAATTTTAGCTCCCTGTTTTTTAAACTAAAATTAAAATTAAAAGTGTGTGTTTATCAACAATCTGCGCATATTAATCGTAGAGGCTAGCGTAACCTTGATGGATATCTTAACGTGAACCATTATTAGGAATATAGAAATATAAATATACATAAAATATATCGTTTCGTCCCTCACATATAAATATTTTGTTATTTAAACTGTACGCTATGAACCAATTACGTTCATTTTACAATAAACTTTCTCCGAACATTTATAAGTTAACTTCAAATGTATACTTTATATTAACACAAAAATAAATTATCACGTCACAAGGTAGTGATTAATCACTATATATAATATATTAGAAAGAGAGAGATAAGAAGGAATATATATATAATATATATATTATATATATTATATAATATTAATATATAATTAATATATATATATATATATATAATATATATATAATATTATTAATATTATATATATATATATATTATAATATAATTATAATATATATATAATATATATTATATATATAATATATATAAATATATAATATATATATATAATATATACCATTATACTTAATTACTGATAATATAATATAGGGAGGAGTAATGTATCAAAATATAATTAAAAAATGATTATAAATAAAAATAATAATTATACTCATAAAATAAAAGTGAGACGTATAAAATTAATTCAAGTATAATAGACCAAAATCTTCTATATACACCATCCCTTTACTCTACGTAGCACTCACTTTTACCGCGCCAATTTTCACGCTTCCTAATTACTATACATTTGAGAGTTTAATACAACTTAGGTGTATTAAAATCCTAGATAACATAAGATAAAGTCTTTTAATTAATTATTATTTAATAATTTTATTCTTAATTATTATATTAATTATATATATTATATATTAGTAAGCATGTATTATTATTATTAATTATTAATTATTATATCGGGAATTGGTTTAAAGTTCTACACATTCTTCCTTCAAGAATCAATGGAGCAACTTCGCGGCACTTCACTTTCCTCTTATACTTATATATAATGAATGTTGAGATATTATTATTTAGTGTTTCTTAGGGGAGGATGGATAAGCCACGTATAGGTGTCTTATATAAATTCTCGATAAATCACACTTATGACATAACTGAATCTATGGCTAGTTTGTCTGACTGGTTATTAATATTGTTCTTACTTTTAATATCAATATATCAAGGTGTTTTTAGGTCTGCGTCGAAGCGACATACACTAATATAATATATATATATAAAATCACTTAAATATTATTAGTTCGAAAGAAAATTAGAGATCACAGGAGTGTCTATTTCGAGCCGCTCGTGGCTCACCGACTCCGCCCGCTTAATCTCAGACTTCCGAGACTAGTGGTTCCATCTCGATCTTACACGAGACTTTCACGAGCTCCGAGTCTTCGGTTACAAGGTTATCGGTTTAATATGGTTTCAGTCACCTATAACGATCTCATGGGAGTTGCATTTCTCTCGCTTTGTTATCTATTTTTAATTTTAAAGATTTCAAATATGAATTGATATTATTATTATTAAATATTGATGTAGTAAATAAAAAAAAAATATAATATGTATATATATATTATATATTGTATATATTCATCGCATACATGATTCGCGCTATGGGCGATATATAGAACGCAAGGGCCATTTATAAGAGTGCACCAATCATATATTGAGAAAACATCGGTTATATGTGGGTTTTTAATGTGAAGTTATAGCGTAAGATTGGAGGTATTAAATGTATTCTCGAGAGTGCTGGAAGTTTTAGATATGTGAGTTTAGTTAGAAGTATTCTTATGGTTTATTCACTTAAGCTAAGTCTTAGGGATAGAGTAGCGGTCCACCCAGGGGAGAGAAGCATTCACCTATTATCAAAGAAATCGAAGAGGAGGCGAGGAGAGAGAGGATTGGGATAGAGATTATACAGTGGAGCAGGCCACGAGCGTTTCCGCCTCTCGCAACCTCAACCTGTGAGAATAGCTTGGTTCATCCACATCGCACCAGATGCAGGATGCACCAAGTCTTATGACGTTTAGATGATAGTTTAATTAAATTATTACATATTTCGTTATGAAAATTAAATCAATTGTGGTGTCCTTATTTAGGTTTATAGAGTGTTCAGGTATGTTCAGAGATTTGATGTATTTTTTTTAGAGATTCCAGTGATATGGATAGTCATATAGACGCTATTATCTAATCACTATCAGGGAGGGTTCCATTCATGTACAATTAGAATAATAAATAGCCACGATTAGTTTGACATTAATAAAAAAACAAATTAGAGGATTTGAAATTAATTGGAGGAGGTATGAAAGAGAATAAGAAAGGATTAATAGTAAAGTTGAATGATAGAGAGTCACTTTAGAGAGTAATGTGAGTTGAATCAGACTTAGCAAACAGGTGCTTGACACTCGTTATGTTCATCCGATGCGGTGCTGGGATAAAAGTTTCTAATAAGTTTTATTCTTATTGGGTTTTCAAAGATTATTTTAAGGAAAATTAAATTATGTCGAGACATAAAAATCACTTATTTGATAACTTTAAGAAATTGTTACAAAATTAAATCTTTGTTTACTCCATGTTCGATAATGAGCACTCCAGGAAGTACCTCAAAGTATGATTATCCATTGTTTGTTTTATGAGTTATGACTATCACTTACTAATAATGATAAATTGAAGTAGTTTAAGTCAGAGTCTCCCTAGTATGTAGCAGGTGAGAGTCATCGCATTCCGACTTAGGTCTTATCGTCACTCTGACTCTAGATGTCTAATATCTCGACTCTACTGACAAGAGAGGCGACGTTGTCGCGGCGCCCGCCGAGGCAGCAGACGCTACCGAGCCGAGTCGCGATTCTAGGAAAACTGATATTTTGTCGTCAGACTCCTGCAAGACGCATTAGACGCGCCTTTCCTTATACTATCATGAAGATCCAAATTAGAATGGAATCATGGTGCTAATGATTGATGTGGAGAGGAGAAAATTAAGGTCATTTGCGCGGAAAACACTTTTCATCTCTCTCTTCTCTCTCTCTCTCTCCTCTCTATCTCTCGTCTCTCTCAGCCGCCGCCTGACATCCGACGCATGTCGTTGCCGCCTCGCGGTCAAATTTTCTTCTTACTTAAATCTTTCTCTCTCATGTTTTCACATACTCCAGTCTCAGCAGTTAAATCACTAATCATCATACACGCACTGATCGCAACTCTCCTATCTGACCAATCTGTGATCTATTGATTTACTGCTTTCTATGAATCTATTGATCTATTGATCTATTGTCTATTGATAATCGGTCTAAATTTTCACTCAAAAATTTTTCATGCGTTTTACATACCCTATACATCATGTCTTCTAAATCACGGAAATCCCAATCTCTCACTCTACTCTCATCCAATCTCCCTACCTGACCATTCTCTGTGATCTAATTTGACTATTGCATCTATTGATCTAGTTGATCTATTGATCTATTTGATTCAAACGTCAAATTTTTTACTAAAATTTTTCATCTGTTTTACATGGACCCTCCTAATCAGTTAACACTCACTTCCAATCATCCTCACCTCTCTCCTTACTTCTCCTCCTAATTCCTTCTCTCATCTGCACCCATTTCTTGTGATTTTTCGATCTATTGATCTATTGATCTATTGATCTATTGATTCCTCATTGTCATCTCTCACTCTCTTGAATTAATGGCGATTCATATATTTATATTACTAAACAGGGGTTAGTCTCATAGGCACCATGTTTTATTCTACACTTTCGCTCATGCTCCAATATATCAGTAACCAGGCGTTTCACACAAATCAAATTTTAAATTTGCGCCGACTCCACTCAGATCCGGTCCTCCGCATCCTCCCTTTACTTTTGGGACAAGGCAAAAAATATTTTTGGGTTCCGGGGCTCCGTGGGACCTCCCGTACATGACTTCCTCTGATTTATTGCATTTCCAGTGTATATACTAAAAATGATTCTATTTGATTATATAGATTAGAGAGGTGGCAAATTATTTATTAGAGGATTTGGAGACAATGAATTACATACCTAACTATAATTTCAAGTTAATTATCAGGTAAGTATCATATCCTCATACAAAATATACACACCTTTACTGTTCATTATGTGATTACTATTGATTTATTTGAGATATATATATATATAATCTAATTGTAATTATGATCTATTGATCTATAGATTCAGGTCATATTTATTACATTATACGCATAATAAACAGGTAAATCTGTAAATTACATATTATCCCCATGAAAATATCCTCTATACCTCTCTATTCATTACTATTTATAACCTTCTCATACCACGATCTAATTGTATTCTATATATTTGAGCTAGTTTAAGTAATATACCATGATATAAATAATAAATATAATGTTAGCAATAATAACACTTGTTTACTTAATTTCAAATAGTGTCAGTATAGTGTCAATTACTAGAATGGATATCAGTTGGTATAAATAAATTTTATTTCGGTGACGACACTGCTGAACAAAGTAAGGCTTAAAGGGATGTACTGAGTAGCCTGACAAGGGTATGGAGAAAACATTTCTGTTAATTTATAAACATTTATTAAAATAGTAGAGTTGAAGATTATTTTATATGAACATACAACCTGTTTATAAATCATTTATGGATGTATTCAAGTTTTTATAACAAGTTATAAAAGTTTAAAATAAGATTTACAAAAGTTAATTCCAATTATTATATCACTAAGAAAGGGTTATGACATATAATAAGTACCTATCTTTCAATGTTTATCACATACTATTCATAAGATGAAACTATTTAAATAATTTATATAATCTTATTATAATATATATAGATAATTGATATATATGAACAAATATAAAATGATGCATAAATTGAATGAATATATAGCAGAAACTTTTCAACATGTTCTTAATACTCATTCAATCATATTAATCACATACTAACAAATAGTATAATTTTTATTAATACTCATGCCATATTCTATTAATACACTACAGAATTAATATATATAGTATAATAAATAGTAGGTATAGGAGGGATGTGTCTGGTTCAAAAAACACTCCGAGCAGATCAATTTAATACTATCTACTTGATTTCAGGATGAATACCAAAAATAGTAAGGGATTATGAGTCAGGATTCAGAGTGTTGGAGTTTGGGTAGGCTAGCCCCGAAGGCTATCAACTAAACTGGGACCATAACCCCAGGACAATCCGGAGCTACAGAGGTCGTTAGTAGCTGAGTCTGCTCTTAGGTATAAGTATATATATATTGTTAGTCGTTTACATCTGAGGTCAGCGCGCGAGTGGATGGACTCATAATTATAACACTATTTTATTTATTTTCCACTGTTAATGCCTCGTCATCCTAAGAAACATTGACGGAGTACAGAAGGTGATCTCTCAAATTCGCGGTAACGCCGAGACTGTGGAGTCTCCGGAGCACTCTAACGCACAGAATTCCGACTGACAGCTCCTGAGATCACCGCACATTACCTGCACACGATATCGGAGCTCCACCGGCTCTACTCGAGGTTTCTCTAAGGAGTTTTACGGTACTGGCTTAGTGAACCAAATACGTGTTATAACCCTTGTTGAAGAAATCGTCTCGATGTGAAAATACATTATAACTGAGAATCTGATTTGAAAGATAGATATAATATATATTTTTATATTAGCATTGTATATAGTCAGAAAGATTAAATGTATCTATAAAATCTTTATTAAGGTTATATATTGATTTACTTTTATTTAAGCTAAGAATTTCTCAGAACCGAAATGCTGGATCGTTCTTCTGCACCACGCACATATTTCATTAGAGATCAAACTGCATTGAGGTACTGATAAGAATGGCTTTTATAGAAAAGTATACAGAATGGTAAAGACTAAATTATAGGGGAGAGGTATGTGTTAGTAGGATTGGTGGGTATGGTTCTCATCACCCTCTGAGCGCGGTTCCACGTGAACGTAGGTTACGTCCCTGGGGCACCCCTGATAACCAAGTGGCTTGCTCAGTCCTGATCCGAAGGAGGAGGGAACGCCTACGTAACCGTCTTACTATTCAAAAATGCGAGCACAGTGATTTGTAATTGAGTGCAGAAAATAGATGGTGAAAAGTAACAGAGTGTATCCAGCAGTTCTCCTCTATAGAAACACTGTATGTGAATCTGAGAGACACAACATACTAGCAGCCTACAGACGACACCAACGAGCCTGCGGAGAGCACCACACTACGAACGAACAACCCAACAACAACAACTAGCGAAATCTATACAAGCAACCTATTCGTACAGTATCAATCAACAACCAAAGCTCGATGTTGTGCAACAATCTCATCTATATCAAGCCGATGTCAAACTAGACAGGATCAGGTTACTGAAAAGCCCTATATAGTACAACACCATTTGAGCCACTCCGCATGATCGGCGAGACTTTTGAGTTTAATATGAATCTACACGCCATGTTGAAACACAGAGGTGTACCTACTGAGAGTATACGAGTAAGAGAAACTGCAAAAGACAGGGAATACTAGAAGAGATCTCGAGTTACCAAAACAGGTGGATGAAAGAAAGGATGAGAGAGATAAAAAGAAGAATGCCATAAGAATGAGAAGATCTCTCAAACCAAGCAGATGTAGGAGTTGGACACTGCAACCAAGAGATTAGGCTAGGATACTAATAAGCGGTTGCAATGTCGGAATAGCTTGCGAGCGGATAACGTAAATATTTTGTATAATAATGACATATAACAATTAGTGATGAGATATTTCGCTCTAGCAATTAGATACATTATAGTCACCTAGTGGGAATAAAGATAGAAAAGAATTTTCTAGTCAACCATTAAAGGTTGTTTGATAACAGACGCGGAACATAGGTCGCGATGTACTCGAAGGGAAGATAGTAGAAGACTGGATATTAGGCCTACTCATAACTGATTATACAGAAGACTCCGGAGAGTTACCGTGCGACAGTGACGAGCTGCGCGCTGCAGTCATCACTGCTCACGATAGCACCGGCGGCACGGAATGGCCAGGAGGTGTGCACTGCGGACATCATGGCGGTTGACTGAAGACTATCCGATCTCTCTCCGTGCACTGGACAGCGAAGCGAGCCACTGCACGAGCCAGGTGTTATGACGCCGAGGATCCCAGACGCAACGGCACAACGCCTCGGCGGCGATCAAAACGGACGAACATTTTTTTGGGTTTCCCATTAATTCTGTCAAATTTATTACTACTGATCATGTACCCTTATCGGTAGTAATTTCTATGAAAAAATAGAGCTATACACGCTAGAGCCTAGAATGTCACTAATGACCATCTAGTACTCCTATCTCTTTGCCACTTCAGATAGACTCTTAAAGTTGTTGGAAGCATTAGAAGCAACAATTACCCTGGTCTTAGAGGGTGCTAATTGGAAATGAAAATATATTGGAATAAAACCACACTATTGGACGCTATCATAGATAGATTAAGTTTTGGCGATATCTAATTTTTTATGATGTATTATTTTGTAATTAAAAATTATTGGCATATTATATATTTTGATCTTAATGTTAATGCTGTTCTGTATTATTCACTTTCGCATTGTAATAATTTCAATGTTTTTTATTTCTCTATTATATTCCTTTTAGACCATGTAATCCAGTATAATATCGTCAAAAATAATCATATTTGAGTCAAATTAATAATAAAATAAAAATCTCCTTATATATTATCCATTTGATTTGTATATACCAATATAGTCGCACTTCTCATTTTATTTGTATTTGTATATCTTAATGCATACTATATGATACTATTTTATCTATTGATTGATAGTGAATTCAGAGTCATATTTTTTTGAACTGTTATATAAAAGGAGTATGGCGATAATAGGATAGTTCGTTGCCTCGTATAATCAGTTATATAATTCAACCTCTAATCATATATCCATGATGCTGCATACACCAAGCTCTATCTCACTATCATCGGCGAGAGAGGTTTTGTCAAGTGAGTTTGATGCCATTCGAGCTAATTGATTCCAACATTGAAATTAAATGAATACTAAAGATGAGTAGAGAGAATAATTTAGAAAGCGCGCACGTGAAAAATTTTCAGGTTCTATATCTCATACCTTAATAATAAAATAACCATATATCACTAACGTATCAACACCACAATATCAACCCAGTCTCCCTAAAGCAAATACACAATATAGCAAACATTTAGATAACGTGTGATCGGTAATCGATTAGAACTTTAAATTGGACTCTCGTGAGATATGATAAACTATATTTAGAGAATTCATTAGACACATTAAATTAGGATGAGAGTGTTGTAAATATCAATATATTATTCTAATTTTGTGATAGATGTATAATTCCAGATAACTTAGGTTAAGGGTTTAAAAGTAAACTCAAAGACTGTGCTACAAGTGTCAAGAAATTATAAATGAAGAGGCAGATATTCTCAAATGATATGGAACAGATAAAGGTTCAGAATTTTTAGGTAAAGAGTTTCAAGAAATAGTTACAGAGTATGACATAGGGTATTATAACAACACTTTTCAGTTAATACAGCGCAATAGTTGAAAAGAAGTAGCAGAGGACTTATAAAAAGAAAGAATGCATAGGTATTTTAACGAAGATGAATACATTTAAATATTTCGATATACTACAAGACCTGGCTTACTCCTATAATCGGTCTTATCACAGAACACTTAAGAATACCCCTATAGAGATGGTGAAGACGAAACCTGCTGTGCCTATCATCCCCAAGGGAAAAATAAAAGATAACACGAATGTTAAAGCTGGAGATTATGTAAGAGTATCCGGACTGACGAAAATTTCAGAAAAGGATATGAAGCTGGATGGTCAAGAGAAGTTTTTAAAGTAGAGACCATCAGAGAATTCCCTAGAGACAGGCTAAAATTATACTATCTTGAGGAAAAAATAGATGGTGAAAAAATAAAAGGTGGATTCTATAAACAAGAAATATACAGAAAATACAGTTTGATCCTAAGAGCCCGAATATAAAATAGAAAAATATTAGGATCTAAAGGGAAAGGTAAAATAAACAATATCTTGTCAAATGGATAGGTTATCCAATGAAGTTTATAGTTATTTAAATGCTAGTGAAATTAAGAAACATTGATTAGTTTACTTTGTGAACATGGAGAGTGAAATCATTTCTATTAAGACGCGCCGTCATCGGCTTCAATGGATCTATATCCTGAAATATAATATCAGACTTTACTACAGAGTTATTGAGTCCTTTAAAACTTGAACGAGAAATGTAGAAGTAGGTTATGTGAAATGATATTAGATGCACGTATTGAGAATATGCCGGAAAAATGGCATTTATGATATTTAGAAATGTTGAACATGTTAAGATTATTAAAAAATTAACACAGATAGGATGTTTGTGATAACTGGTAAGAATATTTCTGAAGATATTATAACCGAGGTCTTATAAATCTCTTACCGGATGTGTTTCATAGACTTAACAAACAATTTGGATCAAGTTGTATATGTAAAGATTTAGTGTATTTCTAGTTAATAAAACATTCAACGATGACAATGTGTTAATCACATTAAAATCTCAAGCTCGAGTAAACCTAAAAGATAGAAGTTTATTTATTTTCCGCACTTCAGACTGGTTTCGTAAATGTAATTTACGTGATGACACAATATTGAGCATTAACGATATCAAAACACCTCTGAATGAATTAATACGTTATATCCCCTCTATGGAAGAGTATATAGATAAGCTTGTTGCAAAAAATAACAGCGATGATTCGTTACATTTTGTGTGCGAGCCTTCAAAGATGTTACAAGACCCCGGTGTAGCATATGTTTACAGCGATATTGTTGAGCCCCAGTATGTAGGAAACACTAAGGCTCAGCTACTTAGAGTGATACATTTTCCTAAAGATGATAAGTTTCCCTAGTGTACACTATATACCTCTGAATAATGCTCATTTTAAGACCGTAAGGGTGTATATAAGAGACGTAGAAGGTAAACCATATCCATTTACAGTTGGGACAGCTGTGTGTAAAGTACATATAAGAAAGAAGCTCCGTTAAATAATAATAATAATAATGGAAAGAGAAAGAGTCTTCAGGGGTTCAAGAATGCAGAGAGGATATGGTTTAGGTGGATTTTTTGCTTCACTGTTTCGACCGTGCTATCCCGTTGTTTAAATCAGGAGGTAAATACCTTGCTAAAAAAGTAGCTAGAACAGGTATAGATACTTTCCAAGATATTATGGGTGGTGTTAACCCTCGAACAGCAGTAAAACGTAGACTTGCCGATGCTTCTGACGAAATGTTAGATGATGTTAAAAGGAAAATACGACGTAAGATGACTGGTCAAGGTGTAGGTTACCGTAAAAAACCTATAAAGAGGAATAGGAAAGGACCACTAAAGAAAAAGTGTATTGACGTGTTTGCTCTTTAATAACATTGTTAAGTGGTAACTTTTTACATAAATAGAAACATCCTGTAACTATTTCGTATATAAGGTATGTTTAAGTGACAACCTGTAACTATTTCGTATATAAGGAATGTTTAAACAGAGCTCTCCTCATTATACATCTGGCGATTGTACCAGCAAGATGCATTTCCTCCATCCTTCCAGTCCAGATTGTTGTAAGAGTGAATTGGATCTCTTCTCAGTGAACCCTACACAGATCAGTGTGAGTGAATCCTCCTTTATTAGTGTTAATCCTGTTCATGCCATCACAAATACAGATGTACCTCTTGAATTCAATATCCCAGGTACTTCTGACTTGGACCCATCAAATGTGTTTTTATATCTGAAGACCAAGTTAGTAAACGAGGATGGTTCAGATCTCACAGGAACCGAACACATAGTATCCACAGAGACAAATTTCCTGTATACATGTTTTAATCAACTTGAGGTGTTTTTAAATGAAACATCTCTAGGAGCATCAGCTGCAAGTTACCCTTATCGAAGTTATATTGAAACTTTACTAAATTATTCTCAAGATGCAAAGGAGTCTCATCTGCAATCATGTGGATATTACAATTTAAAAGATGTAGAGAAACATAGAACCAATGCTGCTAAATCTAAAAATAACACGTATGAATATTATGGACGTGTAAATGGAGATATATTTTCTCAAGAAAGACTTATTCTACCATCAGTGGACACCCGCATCAGGTTAACTAGATCTACACCTGAATTTGCTCTTAATGTTAAAAGCGCTGTTTTAGCCACAACTACTGCACCAAAGCCTATCTTTAAATTACTGGATGCTTATCTTTATATACGTAAAGTGAAATTATCGCCCATTAAACATATGGAAATAGAGAAATCTCTTTTGACCGATACAAATATCCAATCAAGAGAATTGAGACTAAAATTTTTAACTTTACCCAAGGATTATCGAGTATTAATATACCTAACATTGTCAACGGTAACTTACCTCAGAAGGTAATAATAGGAATTGTAGAACACAATGCGTATTCTGGAAACTATGGAAAGTCAGCCTTTAAATTTACCCATTTCGGACTTAGAGGTATCAGTTTACATGTGAATGGCCAACCATACGGTCGGGATTTATGAGATGATATACGAAGGTTCACATTCTCAATGTTCGCGTCCTTTTTACGATTTATTTGCCAATACTGTATCTTGCAGCGATAACGGTGCAGGTATCGATCTCAAGACATGCTGAAAACAGTAATTTATATGCATACGATCTCACTGCTGATCTTTCAGCTTGTAATGCTTATCATCTCAATATCCTAAGAAAAGGAACATTAGGATTGAGTCTCAAATTTGGACAAAGTTTGACATCCTCAATCTCGGTTCTGGTGTATCTTGAACATCCCCAAATCATTGAGATTGACAGAGTACGAAATATAATCTTGAATTATTAATGATGAATGAAGAAGAGATATTAAATGCCTTCGGAAACGAAAGAAGATTTTTAGGTGTATTCGCATGTAATGAACTCGATGCTGTGAAGTTGGATACCGACTCAGGCCTTATCTTCAACACTTCTCCTAGGGATGTTTCGAGCAATGGACATTGGATAGCCGTGTATAAGAATAAAAATAATGTTGTATATTTCCTTGACTCTCTGCATTTAGATTTTATGTTTAGTGATCATTATGTAACATCTTTTTTAAAATATAATAATGTTCAATATGTTAAGACTTTATGTTTTCCTGTACAACCCATCAGGTCTAATTTATGTGGTGTATACTGTATTTATTTCATTATATGTTTTTTAAATAATGTTTCTTTTAATAAAATTGTAAATATATTTGATGCTAAAAATTTATATGTTAACGATTATGTAGTTACAACTTATGTTATAAACGCTTTAAAATAAAAACCTGTTTTCTTTTCCTTCTTTTATCCAGAGAACTTATTTATACGAAAGAAAAATATGACATGAATCAATAGATCAATAGATCAATAGATCAATAGATCAATAGATCACATATGGACAGAGGGAGGGTTGGATGATGGTATGATTTACTGATTTACTGATTTAGGGTATGTAAAAACGTAAATTTTTACGTTATAAACATGAAAAGCTTAAAATTTTAGTAAAAACAAAAATAAATTAAAAATAAAATAAATAATAAATTTTTGAAAAAAAAAAATTAAGTTGAAAACATGAAAACAGAACACGTTTGCATTCTCGTACCGGATCGCATATGCAGGACGCGGGGGCGCGCGCACGCGCCCCTTCCGCGTCGGTTCGCGCAGGCGGGCGCGCAAGCACGCGTCGGATCGCGCTGGCGGGCGCGCGCACGCGACGGTTTCGCGGCGGATTGCACTGGCTGGCGCGCCTGCGGGCGCGCGCACGCCGAACCTGGGCTTGGTGACACAAAACGCATTGCCATGAGAGAGAGAGAGAGAGAGAGAGTGGCTAAAACACCCATAGTTGAGATCTACGTCCTTATAAACATATATTGTATTATTATACAAATATTTACTATCCCAGCACCGCACGCACCGGAGCCATTGTCAACTCAAACTCTATAGATTCAGACTCCTTTCTCCTACTTCTATACACTATCCAAATTTCAGCCTTCTATGATCAATTTAATTTTTTAGAGGGGTGGGGACCCAGGGGGGTACGTAATCTCGTCTACGATAAGATTACGTCACCATCTAACCACCCTCCAAATTTTAACCCAATACGATAACTCTAACATCTATAGATATATATTGGACTCAGAGGCTGAGCCGGAGCCGGAGCCGGAGCCTGAGCCAGAGTGAGTAAAAAACGATTCCTTACAGGAATCGTTTTCGACTCAGATTCGATTCCCTTCGGGAATCGAATAATAATAATAATAATAATAATAATAATAATAATAATAATAATAATAATATAGAAGGGTGTGGGTATGTGTGCGCGCGCTCGCGCGCTGACGTAATCTCGTCTACGACGAGATTACGTCATCACGCTCGAACCTAACTCTCGTTAGGCCTAAACTCATCCGCTCAGATCACGCCACAAGGGCGTAAGCGCTATATCGGCGTCCACCCTCGGGGGTGACACCCCTCTATATACATCCTACAGACTTGAAATTTACACGGATTCGAGCTTATCCCATACATAGATTATATTCCAAGTTTCAAGCAAATATCTCTTATACTTTTTGAGAAAAAGCTGCCACCGGTCAAACTGCTCTGTCACTACTTATATATATATATATATAT
>JABUQX010136533.1:7500-20000 GCA_015478945.1 Trachelipus rathkii
GAAACATCTTGTTAACCCTTAAATCTATACGCTCTTATATCCAGACCATAGTTTCATTCAACCTACTATAATTAATACAAGGTAAAAATACCCTCTTTCAAACCCTAGCGCATGCAAGACTTAGTCCTTACACATTGACCAGAGAATTTAATTGCACCAGCCATCTTCCAACCATTCACAACTTTCCTACTACAACTTTGATCATTCGTTCCCTTTTCATATTCCAACATATATCCAAAATATTTAAACTCCAGTACTGTTTCCCAGTTGCTCACACATCTAGACATGACTTTAACAACCTGTGGATCTCTCCGTCACCCAACTACCATAGACCTTAACTCTTATCTACAGTTTATTTCAAATCCCTCATGGTCGCTCACGATGATCACGACCATGTCCGAGGCCTGCAATAGCATACCTAGCAAGAGATAAGTCGTAGTGAGCATTGATACCACCCAACTACCATTGTCTCTTAGTTGCCTTCTACGACACGCAGAACATTACGCTGGTAGGCCAATTCTTTTCCCCTCTCTTCCGGCCACACATAGGGATATACAATGTCTGTAAGGTGTTGTCTGGAAGATGAGTGTGAATGTGAGCGCAAAAGAGAAAGGCGAACATTGGACACTGGAATATCATGGGAAATACCCTATACACACATATATATAATTATATATATATATATTATATAATATTTTATATATATATATATTATATAATTATATTTATAATATATTATTATAATATATTTTTATATAATATATAATTAGTATTTTTATATTATATATATATATATATATATATATATATATATATGTTTAAAAAATACAGTGATAGCCTAACGCTTAAAATAAAACACACCTGCTTTTTACTCACCC
This sequence comes from Trachelipus rathkii, assembly GCA_015478945.1. Taxonomy (NCBI): domain Eukaryota; kingdom Metazoa; phylum Arthropoda; class Malacostraca; order Isopoda; family Trachelipodidae; genus Trachelipus; species Trachelipus rathkii. The sequence goes on from JABUQX010136533.1 coordinate 8,379, forward strand.
AAATAACTGCTTCTTATAATGTAGAAATAACTTAAATAATTCTCTTTCACTTAGGTAAACATGTGTACCTATTTAATCGAATAATATATACAATGATCAGTGATTACATTATCAGTGATTAGGCAAACCTGAGCCGTCACAATAGTAACACACCTACTACCCTGCTAGACCTCCAGTACGCGCACCTTCTGACCTAAACACGGTTATCCACGGTTATGTCACCAAAGGGAGGGGGCTAAATTAACTCTACGATTACTCTATAACCACTGATGTTCTAGGGCAAGAGCAAGAGATCATTTGACAGAGATGAACTGAAAAAAGGGATATAAAATATATGAAAAAAAAATATAACAACAAAATGAAAATTAATAAAATAAGCTTGTGTGAGTGTATGCTATAACTAAGCGGCCAACACAAAAGCCGGAACTTCTGGCACATAACAGGAAGCAAAAGTGAAAGCACATGCGACATCAACATCCCAGCCACAGAAGACCCAACCTAAGGAGAAAAGAAAACAAAAAAACAATCAATCTTATACCTTTCTCTCCCCCCCTTCTTTCACTCCCTCTGTCACCCATTACGAAATACATACACACCAAACACAAACAAACCCACAACGACAAAAAAACAAACCAACACCACACCACATATGCTCACAGGAAAACAAGAAAAACAAAAAACTTTCAACCCTCTAGACAAACCCACCACAAAACAACCCACTAAACGAACACCTCAATACACTGGCAGTTTCTCCCGTCCCTCATCCTTTCTTTCAGTTTTCCTATTCATCCTCAACCTATTCTTCCTCTTTTTCACCTCCTCCACCACATCCCTACTCTTAAATTCACTTGACCAACTTCCATCACTCACAACCAAATCTCCTTTCTTGTCACACTCTTCCATATCTTTCTTCTTCACCACCTCCCTACTCTTAAACTCATGTTCCATAGTCCAGCTTCCTATATCCTTAAAACATTCACCTGCTCTTTTAATACTCTCCGGATTAATCAATACAACACCTCCATCACTCACACCACAAACCTCTTCCTTTTTTCCACTCTTTCCTCCCTTACTGTCACACTCTTCGATTCCACAATTCTCATCCGTTTCTCCCATATGTCCTTCCCTTTCACCACCATCAGTCCCACCACCATTCCCAGTACCCGTATCACATATTTGTACTATCTCTTCAAACTCTTTTCTCATCCTCAGCAGTCTGTCACTTTCCACCTCATCCACCTCACACAATGACTCCTCACTACTCGTATTAGTCCCAACAGATATTCCTATCCATGCTTTTGCCTCACTTTCTTTCACATAATTCACCAACCTCTTTCCTCTACCAATTCCAACCCTTTTTCTCGTGCACCATCACTTATCCATTCACCGAACACAACTTCTTCACCCCTTCGCTGTCTGTTACACTATACACATCACAAGATCTCCACAAATGTTTTTCCGAATGACAAAAATCACACCTCTTCACATTACCAAATCTATCCCACCTCCTCCGATATCCCATACCAGTCATACCAGATTCCAAGTAAACATCTCTCTCCAACTTCCTCTGAACCTTATTCAGCTTACACACCTCATCATCATAACCTTCACCTACTCTGTCCTCACAACTCCCCTCTACTCCACCTCCACACCGAAAACCAGCCCTCCTCCCTGGTGAACCCATTTCTACACTATCTTCTCCTCTCTCACCCCTACCACCTCCAAAATATACACTATTCTTTCTACCTGGTGAAGCAGCCAAGTCTACTCTCTCACCTCTATCACCATTACCTCGTACTTGTTGTCCCCTACCTACACCTCTACCTTCTTCCCTATGTTCCCCATCCATACCTCTTTTTGGACACTTAAACGCATAATGGTACCTCGAACAACACAAATTACACTCAGTCACATTACCAAATCTATCTCTAGCATTCAACATTTGACCATCACCCCATTCACCACCTCTGGGCCCACTTTTCTTCATTCTCTGACTAGCATACCAACTATTACCTTCCCCACCTTCTGTTCCTTCACATCTCCTCTCTCCTTTCTTACCAAATCCCTCACAAATATTAATCAACGCATCACGGAACGTACGAAACACCCACTCCTCTTTCCCACAATAAGCCAACACCATTTGTCTTTGACTATCACTCACATCTGCTCCTTCCAATAGATGCACGCACTTCATGTCCTCACCTAAATCCACTTTGCCAACAATCTTACACTTTCTCTCTATAACCTCATACCTACTCACATATTCCCTCATTGATTCACCATTCTTTCTTTTAATATAGAAATACTCACATAACTTGTCGTATCTATCCCTTTGTTTTTCTTTCGCAAACCTTTCATCCAACCTTCGTAATATTTCATCCACACCTTCTTGTTTTCCTAACGCTTCCCAATCTACCATCCACACACACTCATAAGCCTTGGCTCCCAAACCAAACAAAATCTCCCCTGCAGGTTGTTCAAACTCATCACCATAAAGCTTGAACCACAACTTTACCTTACTCTTCCACACATCATACTCATCTGCAGACATATCGCCTTTAAACTCAGGGCATGCTCTACGCACCCTTTTTTCTACCACCACCTCCACTTTCTTTTCACCACCACTCCCACTACCACCATCCTTATCATCCTTACCCATCTTATCACCTTATCAACAAAAACAAAAAACAAAAAAAACCCACCAAGCACTCCACCAGCTGCCTCACTACGACACCACCTCACACTCAGACCAGAGCCGTTCTTCGAACTACGCTCTGCTACCACTGATTAAAAAACAGTGATAGCCTAACGCAGTAAAAGCAACCACACCACTTCTACTCACCCAAATAACTGCTTCTTATAGTGTAGAAATAACTGAAATAATTCTCTTTCACTTAGGTAAACATGTGTACCTATTTAATTGAACAATATATACAATAATCCGTGGTTAGACAAACCTAAGCCGTCTCACTCAGTAACACTACCTACTACCCTGCTAGACCTCCAGTACGCGCACCTTCTGACCTAAACACGGTTATCCACGGTTATGTCACCAAAGGGAGGGGGCTATTTACTCTACGATTACTCTATAACCACTGATGTTATAGGGCAAGAGCAAGAGATCATTTGACTGAGATGAACTGAAAAGGGATATAAAATATATGAAAAAATATATAACAACAAAAGGATAATTAATAAAATAAGCTTGCGTGAGTGCATGCTATAACTAAGCGGCCAACAAAAGAAAGCCGTAACTTCTGGCCCATAACAGGAAGCAAAGGTGAAAGCACATGCGACATCAACATCCCAGCCACAGAAGACCCAACCTAAAGAGAAAAGAAAACAAAAAAACAATCACTAGTAATAATAATAATAATAATAAAATAATGATAATAATAATAATAATAATAATAATAATAATAATAATAATAATAATAATAATAATAATAATAATAATAATAATAATAATAATAATAATAAATAATAATAATGCTAAAAATAGTTACCCATAAAGCATCAATGTACATAAATTTATATTTAAATTTTTATAACAATTTTTTTTGTTTTTAATAACAGCAAAAACATTAGTATTTTATCTGAAAATAGAATATAAAATTTACTAAAAATATATATAAAAAATAGGGTCACTATAGATACCTTCCCTCTCAAGAAGACTGGAAACGTACCGGTTTTAATAGCGGTCGTCCAAAACGCGAGGTGGAAGGAACTATAGGAGGCAAAGCAGGAGATATGACAGAAGGAGAAGGAGAAGAAAGAATGTCAATATAACCTTATGTATATATAATATGTATATATACAGTAATAATATAATATATATATATAATAATAATAATAATAATAATATGTAATAATAATAACTATATAATAATAATAATATATATAATATATAATATATATATATATATAATAATAATAATAATAATAATAATATATATATATATACTAATAATATATAATAATAATAATAATAATAATAATAATAATATATATAATAATAATAATAATAATAATAATAATAATAATATATATGTAATAATAATATATAATAATAATATATATATATAATATATAACTATATATATATAATAATAATATAATAATAATAATATATACCGTATAATATAATAATAATATAATAATAATATATAATAATAATAATAATATATATATATATATATATATAATAACTATATATATATATAATAATAATAATAATAATAATATATATAATAATATTAATAATATATATATATTAATAACTTTTATGTAATAATATATGTAATAATAATAATAATAATAATAATAATAATATATGTAATAATAATAATATAATATAATAATATATGTAATATAATAATATAATATATAATATAATAATAATAATATTTACATATATATATACGGTAATAATATATAATATAATAATAATATAATAACAATAATATATATGTATAATAATAATAATAATAATATATATATGTAATAATATATATATATATATATATATATATATATATATATATAATTACGATATACGGAAATGAAGAAATGTTTTGAAAAACGGTCAGTTAAAATTGCAAAAATGATCGAAACTTAAGAGAATAAATGTGAAGTTAAAAAGAAAAAACTATCAGACAGGAACAAATTCACTTTTTGTTCCAACTTCACAATGCTTCAATCATGGTGACACATCTCGCTCGGATTACATAAGTAAAAATATACGGTAGAGCTATTTTCGGAACAAAAGATTTTTGAAGTTCCCATTATTTTCTATGGAATAAATTGTTCGACAGAAAATTATATATATATATATATATATATATATATATATATATATATATATATATATATATATATATACTATATATATATATATATATATATATATATATATATATATATATATATATATATATATATATATGAAGAGAGAGAGTTACAAGGAAATAACAAATGCTGTTTAGTAGTTGTGGCTTAGTTCTGAAATTTTTGGGGGGGGCTGCAGTTCCGCAGTGCCTATGGACGAGTCGCCACTGTATATATATAAAGAAATCATAGAATATACGATTTCTCTGTTAATTATATTTTTAGAATTCTCTGATTTAAAAAATAGCCTAATATGAAAAAAATCAAAATCAAATAATTTAAGAAATATGAGAGAACACTACCTCACTATCATTTATAAACACAAAATTTCAACTGATGATCATTGACGATGTTTTATTACAAGGCTATTTAAAATTATGTTTCAAATATGAGTTTTGGCTGGAAAATATATTAAATATGAGAGTCGACGCTACAAAAAAAAAAGCATAAATATTACAATATTTGTTACATACTTTATATCTTGCCAGTTTTAACAAATTTCTGGAAATAAAATGAATTTTTAGTTTTCATTAAATAAATTCGTAAGAAATAGGCTGACGTAACCCAGTTAAAATATAAAATCTCCCAAAAAGTAGCCCGTAGCAATGCGCCACTTATAATAATCATCCAATGCGCCACGTTTGGCGCATGCGCCAAGGGTTGGCCACCCCTGTTCTACTACTTTTCTTTTCTGATGCATGTACGCACCTTACCCCCAGTTTTGGGGAGAAAAAGGTAGATGAAGAAGATATATATATATATATATATATATATATATATATATATATATATATATATATATATATATATATATATATATATATATATATATATATATATATATATATATATATATATATATATATATATATATATTAATTATTTTATAGGTTACTCTATTGAACTTGTAAATGCAGACTTTCAAAAAAAAGGACAAATCTGTGACTTTTGTAACCATACATATAAGTGCTTATCAAGTCATCTTAAGATTCATGGTCTTTCTGCAGATGAACGGAAGAAGATTTGCCATGAGAAAAGGAAGCGTAAGCCTATAAAAGGAAATAAATTAGTACGAAGATGTCCATTTCCGCAATGCGCAAATGCGCAACCATATCCTAGATTGGATAAACACTTACGTTCCTTTCACAAATTTTCAACCGATCATCCAATGTACAGAAGGTTTGTGAAAACGAATACTCCAAGGCAAAAAACTAATATTGCTATGTGTAATCAAAAGCCAGATAAATTAAATAAACCACATAAGCAAGCTGAACAAGGGAAAGTTTGTTCCATAAATTATATGCAACCACAAGCATTTATTTCAAATTGCCCTGTTTTGACTTTACCATCGGTAGGATCTAATTTAAAAGAAGCTATGCAACCACAAACGGAACAAGAAAAATCAAATGAAACGGATCTAGAGGAATCAAATGAACTAGATGAGCAAACATATCAAGAGAAGTCGACAGAATCAAAAAAAATGACAACCCCTACATATCCCTCAATTGCATCGGTCCAGTTTTTTAAATTCTTATTATCATCAAATGGTGGTCTGATGAGCAATTATAATGCTTGTCAATACAAAAATAAGATACAACAAATTTTGGAGGGTTCCAATATTGAGAAAGTTGAGGAGTTTGATTCTCGGGAAGTTTTAGGAAAACTGTGCAACTGGTTTGAGAGTTTCATGGAAACACACCAGGAATCTAGTGCACATTTTTATATCAACATTCTGATAAAATTTCTTAGATATCTTGGAGGTAATAGACCAGAAAAACTTTACATTTATTATTCAATAATTATGATTGTCCAAAACTGGACAAAGGCTTTTAAAACGGCAGAAATCTCTAGGAAAGAAAAAGTTAATGATATAACTGAAATGGAAATTCGAGCTTTTGAAATTAGTGAGATATGTGAAAAATGTAAAAATATCCTAAGATTGGTGGAAAATGGCGACATAAGTGAGATATCCTACGCTGAACATTCTCTAATTAGAAATTATCTTACTATAACAGCTATTTTAAGAAATGGTTGTAGGCCATGTGTGCTAGCCAATATGACTCTTGAAGAGTTGAAGAAACCAGTGAAAGAGTTAAGAAATGGTATAAATTTTTATGTCATATGTGTTGAGAATCACGAAACTAGAAGAGAACATGGACCTGTCAGGGTTACTTTAGAAGAAAAACTATATAATCAGGTAACAACATACCCTCGAACAAAATCTAGTTCTAGTTGATAGTGTTGTTCAGAACGTTTTCATCACTTGGACTGGTAATGCAATAAACTCTGATAATTTGTACAAAGGCATAATGAGCATTTGGAAGGATGCGGCTTTAAAACCCCATTTTACAACAACAATCATAAGAAAGATCGTAACAACGAGAGTGTTGATTCTGCTACTACTGTGTATAAAGCAATATCTGGCAAAAATATGGGAGAGACTACGTCTAATTTAGAAGATGATATGCAACCACAAGAATTTATATCAAATAACCTTATTTTGCCTTCATCATCGACAAGATCAAATTTAGAGGATACCATGCAACCACATCCTCATTTATCATCGGCAGAATCTAATTTGGAAGATGCTAAGCAACCACAAGAGTTAAAATCAAATAACCTTGTTTTGCCTTTATCATCAACAGGACCTAATTTAGAAAATACCATACAACCGCAAGAATGTATATCAGAGGACCCTGTTTTGCCTTTATCATCGGCAGAATCTAATTTGGAAGATGCTAAGCAACAACAAGAGTTAATTTCAGATGACAATGTTCTTCCTTTATCATCAACAGGATCTAATTTAGAAAATACCATACAACCGCAAGAATGTATATCAGAGGACCCTGTTTTGCCTTTATCATCAGGAGAATCTAATTTAATAGACATTCATAACAACAGTCCAAGAAATGAGTCTTCTTCTAAAAATAGCCCATTACCTAATCAAAAGATTTCGAAAGGAAGATCATTTTTCACATTTATGGAAAGAAAACTCATCTTCGAGGTTTTTGAAGAATACATAAAGTGTCCAGAGATACCCTCAATGAAGGTCATAAGAAAGAAAATTGAAAATGATGATCGTTTAAATATTCTAAAATTAAATAAAAAAGATAATCCTACGAAAGTTAGAGGTTGTCTTCAAAATTTTTATAACATCGAAATGAAGCGAAATTAATATATATATATATATATATATATATATATATATATATATATATATATATATATATATATATATATATATATATATATATATATATATATATATACTCTATATATATATATATATATATATATATTTATATATATTTCTTTTTTTTCCTCAAGATTGGGAGTAAGGTGTGTAACATGCATCGGAAAAGAAAAGCAGTAGAAGAATATGACAAAAGTCGAAAAGAAAGCCCAGCCTTACCGCCCCCTCCATTAATTGGTAAACTCGTAACGCAATCAGAAAATCCCCCAATAAAGCTTCATGGGACCGCGACGGATCCTCACTATGGGAAATTCGTCAAGTGTAGGGTTCATCCCTGGCCCAGGTGGGCCACAACCATACCCCCTTACAACACCCCGCCATTCTCTCCTATCATGCACCTTTCTTCTCGCCTCTGCCAAACTCACATTTCTCTCCTGCAGACATTTCTTTACTGACTCAATCCACTTTTTCTTCGGTCTCCCAGCCGGTCGATTCCCAACACACTCACCACTATACATCCGCTTAACCAACCGACTATCATTCATCCTTTCCACATGTTAAACCATCTCAATACACTCATTTATTCTCTCGTTTACCCCTTTCTTAACACCACACATCTCTCTAATACATTCATTCCTCATTTTATCAATTCTTCTCACACCTAGCATGCCCCTAAGATTGTCCATCTGAACACATTAAACTTTAGATCTATACTTCTTATTCCAGACCATAGTCTCACTACTATACAATAACACAGGTAACAACATACCCTCATGCAAGACCCTAGCGCACTCAAGACTTAGTCATTTCACATCCATCAACGATTTAATTGCACCAGCCAACTTCCTGCCATTCACAACTTTCCTTTACTACACTCTGCATCATCCGTTCCCTTCTCATCCAACACATACCCTAAATATTTAAACTCAGACATTTGTTCCAACTGCTCACCATCTAACATAACTTCACATAAGGACTGTCCTCACTCACAGCCATAACCTTACTCTTTATCTATGTTTACTTTCAAACCCTCCTTTTTACACACCCTGCTTAAAATCTCTTTACCTATCCTCACAAACACTCTTCAGTATTCACCACACAGAACCCTCATACACATATAAAAACATATATATATATATATATATATATATATATATATATATATATATATATATATATATATATATATATATATATATATATATAAATATCGATAATATATATATATATATATATATATATATATATATATATATATATAATAATATATATATATATATATATATATATATATATATATATATATATATATATATATATATATATATATGCTATATATATATATATATATATATATATATATATATATAGGACAATCTTAGGGGCGTGCTAGGTGCGAGAAGAATTGATAAAATGAGGAATGAACGTATTAGAGAGTTGTGTGGTATGAAAAAAGGGGTAAATGAGAGAATAAATGAAAGTATGTTGAGATGGTTTGGTCATGTGGAAAGGATGAATGATAGTCGGTTGGTTAAGCGGATGTATAGTGAGAGAGTGTGTTGGGAACCGACCGGCTGGAGACCGAAGAAAAAAGTGGATTGAGTCGGTGAACGAATGCCTGAAGTGGGAGAGAGAAATGTGAGTTTGGCAGATGAGAGCTTCCATTGACGATTTACCATAGTGAGGGGTCCGTCGCGGTCCATAAACTCTAGGATTGCATTTTCTGTCTGTGAGTTCTCACTAATTAATGATACAGAGGGAGGCGGTAAGGCTGGGCTTTCTTTGACTTTTGTCATATTGTTCTACTGCTTTTCTTTTCCGATGCATGACATACTTACCCCCAGTCTTGGGGCAAAGAGGTAGATAAAGAAAAGAAGGAATATATATATATATATATATATATATATATATATATATATATATATATGTATAACTAAATATATATATATATATATATATATATATATATATATATATATATATATGCTAATATATATATATATATATATATATATATATATACTAACTATACCTAACCTCATATATATATATAGTGCATTTACAAAAAGACCATTTTTTTTTTTTTTTGGCCTATAATTATTAAACTATTTTACATATCAGACTTTTATAATCATTTCCTGCAATGGCTAGTCCTAGGCTATATAGCCCTGTAAAATTATTTGTTTTGCTTGAAAACTTTGGAAATTATTTGACCCCAAAGTGGTAAACAAAAAAAGACCACAATTCATAAAAAAAGACCATGTAACTTAAAAAAAAGACCACCTTCAAAAACTCCCTTTAGAGTGCCCATATGTATTATTTCGCATATACATATGTTTGAAGGTCTCAATTACTAGATATTAATAAAAAAAAAAATTAAAAAAAAAAAAAAAAAATAGTTAAATTTAATAAAAAAATTTTTACCTAAGATTTCTTGAGCTCTTCTGATGGAATGTATAAGGGAATGTGCCAGTGCCGGATAACCCCCCTCCCTCCTAGAATAAGTTGACATGTTCTACACCCCTCCTTGAATTGGTTTAAATCCCCTACACCCCCTCCTTGAATAGGTTTTAACAAAATGACTATTTGTATTTTTTTCGAAATTGCTCCCAGAGCATGAGTGTTTGTTGCATGGTCTGGTTGTCAATTTTAATTGATTTTCCTGCTGCCAAAGTATTCTCTATTGGCCCAAAGAATATTTGGGAAGCAGGGACAGTTTCTGTGACCACAGACTTTTTAACACAGAATCGTCCATCACCTAGAAAACTGAGGAAATGGAACGATACAGTGCTAACGTCTTCCCCTTCATCTTGGGAAAATACTTGTTGCAACCTGCCAAGGTAATACTCAACTCTGTTCAAGAGGGTCTTAACTTGTAACATGGAGTTCAACAATTCTTGGCTATCATTTTCAAAAACATCAGTCCACAAATCTTCTTCTTCTTTTTCATGTATTTAGTAATAATATGCCATGAAATAATTGATTTCTGACCCAGTCTGCAGGAATCGTTGAAAGATCTGTCGCCTGTGAGAAATAGATGATCAGTGGTGTCAGATGTTCATCCGCAGCATTACAGGCTGCCAAAACAGTGATGTATTCGCAACCTGAACCTGCTAGAACTCTGACCACTTTCTGTCCGATAACTGAAACTGTCTCCAAGTTACTAGGGTCCATTGGGTCCATTTAATTTTTAAACTTATAAATTTAATTATAAGGTGGTTAATGCTAGGAAAGAAGGAATATATATACCCGTCGGGCAGGGTGACTTGGACCACTTTAGTTATAACTTTGTCTCCCGACTTTCCCCTAATGCACTTTTTGGAATTTTTTTTTTTTTGAAAATCAAGGCCCTATAGTAGGTCATAAGCACACAAAAAATAATAATGTAATTATAATAATAATAGTTTTATTAAATTTTAAATAAAGCTATTCAGACTCACCTTGGAGGTGTGAATCTGACCACCATTGAGGGGTGAATCGGACCATCTGTTTAAATTATTCTTTTACGTATAAATTCAATTTTATATTTTAATTTTTACTTA
>JABUQX010136534.1:2500-17880 GCA_015478945.1 Trachelipus rathkii
GACCTGGATGATGTCTATCATCCATCTGAAATACAGTCGGATGGTCCGTCATTGTTCACCCAGGGTGAACTGAACGGTCTTGTATGAGAGTTGTATTTGCCGAAGTTATCCTGAGCTGTTGGCTTCGAGGTTGCATGAAAAATGACTACTGGACCATGGCACAAGAGTAACATTTTATCGTAACAGAGAAGCAGAGCTGCGGAGGCTCTTCCAGTCAGATGGTAACCCTGTGTATTGCAGTGAAGTTGCAGGCCTACTACTCGCTATGGGACTCCCAGCATACGATGCAGGTGAGTGGCGACTGTTTATTGACACTTCCAAGAGCAGGTATGCTTCGGTTCCAGTAGGGTACTCGGTACGGATGAGAGAGGAGTATGCAAAAATCAAGACAGTTTGGAGAGGCTACAATATCAGGTACATGGATGGTAAATATGCATCGACCTCAAAATGGTAAACATTTTGCTCGGTCAGCAAGCAGGTTTCACCAAATATCCCTGCTTCCTGTGCTATTAGACAGCCGGGCGGCAAAGGATCACTGGACCAAAAGAGAATGGCCACCGAGGGAAACCTTGACGTCAGGTGACAGGAACATCGTACGTGAACCACTTGTGCAGAGAGAAAACATCATTTTACCTCCACTACACATAAAACTTGGTTTGATGAAACAATTTGTGAAGGCCCTGGATCATGATGGTGAATGCTTCCGCTATATATGCTCAACGTTTCCTGGTCTGAGTGACGAGAAGAAAAAAGCTGGGATATTTGATGGCCCACAAATACGGACACTCCTCCGTGATGCTGCATTTGCTACAACAATGACTGTGTTAGAGGCAAGAGCGTGGAATGCTTTTTCAGATGTAGCACATAATTTTCTGGGGAACAGGAAAGCCGAGAACCACTAACATTGTACAGGAACTGCTAGACAGTTTTCATTTTCATGGATGTAGAATGAGTATAAAGTTGCACTACTTACATTCTCACCTAAGAAAATTTCCGGATAACCAAGGCGATGTTAGTGATGAGCAGGGTGAACGCTTCCATCAAGATCTAAAGTTCATGGAAGGACGTTACCAGGGCAAGTGAGATATCAATATGATGGCCGACTATTGTTGGAGCTTGATGAGGGATATTCCAGACGCTATGCATAGTAGATCGTCTACGAAGAGAAAGTTACCACCATCGTAGGTATGTTTACATTAACTAAACCCATTCCTTCTATTACATTCATTGTTGTCCCATATTACTCTTTATTCATAGTTGTATTACATGTTTAACATATATCTATCAAAGACATGTATCATATCATTGCGATTTGTTTTTCTCCCTTATATATATATATATATATATATATATATATATATATATATATATATATATATATATATAGTATATATATATTTAATATATATATATATATATATATATATATATATATATATATATATATATATATATATATATATATATATATATATATATATCCCAATAATTGTGATAGACCCTCTTGAAAAAGGTAAAAATCATAAAATTTTACAAATCTGTTTTACACACAATATTTCACAAATGCGATGTGATATGCAAAAACCGATTACATTTTTGAAATCAGCACATCAATGTCAATTGCGAAACCCCGTCCAAGAAATTTCATGTTTACCATGTTATATACAAAGTAATAAAACAAAAAGTAAATAACTATTTACCTATAGCAAACCATTCACATATTAAAAATAATTAGAAATTGAAAGTTTCTGTAGTTAAAGATATTAAAACTAAACTTCATTGAATAAGTTTTGGCGTTGCAAATGATGAACATTAGCAGTTCTCCATTTTCAGGAGATAACCTATTTCTTGTGGCTTGATAAATATTTCCTCCTTTTCTAAATATTCTTTCACTTTCGACTGATGACGGTGGAGCTGAAAGGTATTTTATTGCTAGTTTTTTCAAATTCATAAACTATTTCCAGTGTTTTTCCACCAATTGAAGGGAAATATCATTGTCTTCACTGGTCAAAGTAGGTAAACTTATATATTTGTTTATTTCTTGATGTAATTCCGTATGTAGCCATTTACTTTTATGTACAATAATCCCACGTCAGAAGAATGGGACTTTCTTTTTTCACTCTCACTTTCTTTTCTGTATGACGGTTTTGATGCCACAATTTCTTTAAAACAATCCATTAAAGAAGTGAAAATAGAACCCTCAGCTTCACTTTCCCCACTACGTGAATCATCGTCAGCAGAAGAGTCAGGAGCTAAATTTTCATGCATTTCTTTCCCAACGAACATATTTTTTTACTTATCTATCTGATTCATGTTGAAAATTAGCTTGAAATCGCAGATCTAAGAAAGTAGCTACACCAAAGATTTATCACATAGAAACTTAGAAAGTCTTTTTCTACTGATTTCTTAAGCTCTTCAACGAGTGTAATTATTCCACTGAAGCTTTTGCTTTTAATTGCCTTATTTAAAAATAGATTAAAATAGATTTAAAAATAAATGGAAGGGATCACTTGGGTGACTGTTACTTCACGTTTAATGCTTGTTTTAGTGATGTCAAATGGCTCAAGTAAATGGAATAATTTTGCCACTGAAAATCAGTCAACATTTTCTGATTGCATTCAGCAGCGTATATGGATAGGGGAACTTTTTGTTCAAACAATCTTTTAAGCATATCATGTTCTGTTCCAGCGTGTAGAAACGTCTTGAATTAATTTATGCTGTTTGACATTCAGCTGCATCTGTAAAGTTTTAATCTTTGCAGCTGCCGTTGCTGAATGGTGAAAATGAGAGGATATGCTTCTGCAAGTAAATAAAATATCATTAACAGACTTCTGATATAATATTGAATCGTGAATGCATAGTTGCAAGATGTGAATAAAACATGAAATTGATAGCAAGCCACTCTCCTTATACCAGCTACCATGTTTGGTCCATTATCCCGTATCACTAAATGAATTCTATTTTTTAGAATATTGAAAAATGTCAAAGGCCCTTATAGGATCTGACAAATGACAAAGATTTTCGCCATATTGGCTACAAAATTTGGCTATATTTTTATTTTTTTGGAAAATAAGTTTCTAAAATTTCAATTTTAAATTGAAATAACTTTCCCTTATGTTGACGTAATTTATTGTTTATAAAGCTCAATATTCGGCCCGAATAGTTCGGCAAAAAGCCGAATACGAATATTTGGTATTTTGGCCGAATAGGCCGAATACTGAATTCTGGTTCTGGTACATCCCTAATATATATATATATAGCAGTTATATATATATATATATATATATATATATATATATATATATAGTTATGTTATATATATATATATATATATATATATATATATATATATATATATATATATATATATATATATATATATTTATATATATATATATATATATATACATACCCATCTATTATATTTTATATTAGTATATAAAGGGAAAATGATGCCTTTTTTTTTAAGTAAAGAAAATTTCTCTAGTGGAAAATTTCCTTTATCACTAACATCCTTATCTCTCCGAATGTGGCAACGCACATTATCACTAAACTTCCTACACCCAGAAAAGCAGGAACTAGAATTTTCAACGTTTTTTTTTTTTTTTTTTTTTTTTTAAGTGTGTTTGAGATGGGTTGAGACAGTAGGGCTTTGTATACTCTACGTAACTTGGCACGTGGTTTACGGATTTTTCCTGGAATACTTCTGATGTAATAAAAGCAGACCTTTGAAAAGCGTTTTACTCAATCCCAAGAATCCCCCAAAAAAGAGAAAAGTGGCGATCAGCTGAAAAACAAGGGCCAAAAAAAAAAAAAGTTGTTCAACTGTTTTAGGTACCCAAATTAACATATTTTAATTTTTTTAACTAATTCCCAATACAGATAATGCACAAAGCCCTCCCCAAATCCCCACCACTCAGACCGCTGCACACATTACACAGGTCAGAACCCCTGCTCACTGAGAGAATCAAAGGAAAATGGTCAGGACCCTCTCTAAAACAATGAAAGGGGAATCTCTTTAAAAATATTACTGTCAATATTGCACTATAAAAGCTTCAAAACTGGCTCAGGCACACACCCAGATTACAATCAACACAGAATCTGAAATAAGAAAAATCCTTGACGCAAATCCGGATATCTTCATCGTAACAACGGTAGATGAATTTCTTAAAACCCTCCAAAGTTTCGTATTCCCAGACGAAACATTTTCCCATTTAGTTGGCATGAAACGAAATCACTCATTCAACGATTCGGATTCGTTAGCATCTGCGTCTCTAACCGTCCACCGCCTGTATCAAGAATTTTTCGATACTCTGGCAAACTTGGACGACAACTTACAACTATCAGAAAATATCATCACTGCCCTAACATTATCAACGACTTATTGCAACATACCAGAGAGACCAGAAAAGTTGAAGAGTGACTTCCAAAAATTTTATGTTCACGCACTACCGATTCCTTCTCAAGTGCTAAAATTCTTACAGAAATCGGAAAGAAGATTGAACGACCCACAAAGAAAAGCACTTCCACATGCAAGCATCAATTATACGCAGTCAAATAAACAAAGCAAACAACTATAATAATAACAAGAGACAAGAAACTCAACACCCTTTCAAAGCAAAGAAAGACGCGCAAGATCAGCCCCAACAAAGAATGCAAATACATAACTTCAGACCTAAACCAAATCCACAAGCTCCGCAGGAAAAACTCCAAGTATGTTTCCACTGGGAAAGGTTTCAACTCATAACTCAGGAATGGCGGCTTAACCCATACAGCAGAATTTACTACCAACCTCACGGAACAGTATCAACGGAAAACTGCAGGAACTTCAAATGAAACAAAAATGACCCTAACACACAAAGAATATACATATTCATCACTGGAATGGCTTAGATTCCGAAATAAGGGGAGCCCAGGGGCCAATAAAGTAATATATATATATATATATATATATATATATATATATATATATATATATATATATATATATATATATATATCAGAGGTGGGCACTTCCGCTCTTTAGTCCGCTAGTCCGCTAGTCCGCTCCTAGCGGACTACCAGAATAGGTGCGGACTAGCGGAGGTGCGGAGTCGTCAGGAAATTAGCGGACTTGCACGTGCGGATCAAAAAAAGTTTCCGCTCTTTTGTTCCGCACCTTTTTAAAAAATTAAAATATAGTTTACTTATTAAGAATTCTTATTGGTTATAATAAAGAAATATAATTTTTATCTTAAGTTTATAACTAATTATACTTTTAGTCTAAGACTTATTGTTTTTTAATAATTAAACTTCCAAAAATAATCTCAACCTCCTTAAAGGTACCATATATAATAAATAACATTTAAATTGATTTTATAGACTGAATGGCTATTACCCTCATTTATAACTTTAATTAATTATATTATTACTATAATAACTAGGCAATATCTAAATCAGTGTAAAACCCAAATATATATATATTATTGTTATAGTTATATATAGCATAGTTAGTTATTATTATACATTAAAGAAAGAGCATGAGTTATATTATATATATATATATATATATATATATATAAAATAATAATAGCCAGAAAAGAAAAAAGACGACGTCACTGATTTCGAAAAAGAGATTGGAAATAAAAATAATAAAATAAAAAATTATTTCTCGATTTGAGGAATGAAGACGGGTTTGAAGAAAATATATATATATATATATATATATATATATATATATATATATATATATATATATATATATATATATATATATATATATATATATATATATATTGTTATTTGTGTGGGTGAACTTTTTTCGCTTGATGGATTTTGTTTGCTATGTTGTGAATAATTTTAATATAATTGTGAATAATTTTAATATATAAATAACCAGAAGGTTAAAATATTTATTTAATAAAGAATAAAAAAAATTAAAACTTAACGATTATTGAAATTCGTCAGTCTAAAATAAGTTGGCAGATAAAATTCGTTAAAACTAAGTGATTATAAGTTCGATTAAGAACTTTGAACTTACACTGATGACAAGCTTTTAGTTGTTTGTACATTTTAATCACTGATTGAGAAAATTATTGATCGTGATTTTATAAATAAATAGCAATCAGTGTTTTGGCTGTGAAAAAACTGAAACTATAACAAGAATCAGATATTTGAGATAGTAATTTAAATTAGTATTGTATACTAAATTTTTGAGGTTATTGATTTAAATAGAAGATCGAGTTGTTATAGAGTTACGACTGGACGTGAGTTATGAAATGAAGTGAAACTTAAATTTACTTTGGTAAAAGTCATCTTTGGGTAAATCTATGAAGCATCATGGACAATATAACCCACTATTCTTAACAACCGTATTAACAACATAAGTTGCGTAGTTACATCTAAACTTGAAATTTTGGTTAACAACTTCGCCGACTGGTACTTGCAGGGTAATTGCAGAAGTTGAAAACTATTGTGAGGATAACTCCACACGAAACAATAATAGGATCGTGTCAGGAGAATCAATTAAGAGAATTCGTTTTAATAAAAAGTTTAAGATAACTCAAATATAATAAAAGGAATAGTTGAAGAGAAAAAGGAAGAAAAGGGGAAGGAAGATTACTTTAACGCACAATTTAGTAAAATAAATAGAGACAAGTTAAGTAAACTAAATAAAATAAATAGATTGAATAGAGTGAATATCGAGAAAAAAAAAGAAAAAAGAAAGTATCTGTAAAGAAATCTGATCTAAATTAAACATAAGTGTCTAGTAAATATTTATAAAAGAGAAACGTTCAAGATATTAGAGGAAAATATATAAACAAAGATATATTTAAATTTATGGGGGATTTTAAAAGATTTTAAATTAAATTAATAAAGTTTTTTAATTAATAAATTGAGTAGTGTAGTATTTTTTAACAAAAACATTTAAATTTTTTAGTATATGTGGGGGATTTTAATAGAATTTTAAATAAATAAAATAGGTATATAAATAAAATAAGATAGATAAATAGATGAGATAAATAGATAAATAAGGTGTTAACGGGTATTATTGTGGGTATATTTATGAGCGGGGTGGTGCCCTTAGGTGTTGGAAGTCTAAGGGGGGGGGTCCCAACAAATGGCGCGTGCAGCCTGAGTGAGTATATAATAAAGAAGGAAAAGATGGGGAGGAGGGAGGTAATTAGAGTGGGATGTATGAATGTGAGAGGAAGAGGATTTGAAGAGGGAGGAAGGGGGGTTAATGTTTGAAGAAAAAAAGGTTGGATGTGCTGGGGATAACGGAAACTAGTTGATAGGGAAAGAGGAGGTGGATCTTTGAAAGTACAAGGGGGTGTATCAGGGGTGATGAGTAGAAGTGAGGGCGAGGTTAAGGGGTGGGAAATAGTTATGAGGAAAGAAGGTGTGGGATAGGTAAGGGTGGTGTAGTCAGGTGAGTTCCAGGATAATGTGGGTGAAAGTGAAATTTGGGGGGGAAAAGTGGGTTTTGTATGTGCATACGCACCAGTGAATGGAGCGAGGGAGGAGGAGAGAGAAGATTCTGGAGTGAGTTGAGTGAGTGTTGGGAAAGTTTTTGGGTAAATGATAAAATTTGGTCTATTGGGAGATTTGAATGCAGGAGTGGGAAGGGAGGGGGTGGAAAGAATAATAGGACCATTTGGGTAGGGGAGAGGATGTAACGGGAGAAGTCTATTAGAGTTGTAGTGCTGAAGAAGGAATGATAGTGGGGAAACTTGGTTCAAAAAAAAGTGAGAATCATAAGTATACATGGAAAAGTGAGAGATAACGTGGGGGAGGGCGGTACTGGATTATGTTGTGTGTAAATGGGAAGGATAGAAGGCAGATTGTTAGATGTAAATGTATTTAGAGGGGCGGGAAGGGGATATCGGATCAATATTTGGTGGTTGCTAGGATAAGGGTGGGAGGAAGGTGATGGTTAGGGATAGGGGAGAAAAGAGGAAAGTAGAAGTGATAAAGGTGGAAAAATTGGAGGAGATAGTGTGTAAGAGGGAGTTTAAGGAGAGGTATGGAGGATAGGTTGAGAGACGTGAGAGGGACGGGAATTGGGGAGGTGGATGGGGGGAGTGGAGGAGGATTTAAAGAGGCAGTATGTGAAGAGGCTAGAAGGGTATGTGGAGTAAAAAGGGGGGGTGCAAGTAGGAGGAAAGGGAGAGAATGGTGGAGTGAGGAGGTGAAGGAGGTGGTGAAAAGGAAAAAGGAGGCTTATGTGAAATGGTTGGAAAGTAGGAGAGAGGAAAGCTGGGAGGAATATAGAAGGGTTAGAGTAGAAGCAAAGAGGGCGGTGGAGAGGACGAAGAGAAGAGCAAAGGATGAATGGTGTAGAAAAGTGACGGAAAATTTTGAATCGGGAAGTAAGATGTTCTGGAAAGAAGTGAATAGAAAAAGGAAGAAGAAGGAGGGGTTGGGGGAGAGGATTAAGGGAGGAGATGGGGAGTGATAGGAGGAGAGGAAAGGGTGAGGAAGAGGTGGGGGAGTATTTTATAGTGGATTACTGAATGAAGTGGGTGGGAGGGAGGAAGATTTGCAAGAGGTGAGGTTGGGGAATGAATGGGGGAGGGGAGGGGAGGATGAAATACAATGGAGGAAATTATTAGGGCCGTGAATAAAGGAAAAAAAGGGAGGTCCGCAGGTTTGGATGGGGTGAGAATGGAAATGTTGCAGAAAGGAGGTAAAGGGGTGGAGGAATGGCTGTATAGGTTATTTAAATATATGTTGGAGGAGTGGTGAGGTACCACAAGGATTGGAAGGATGGTTGTTTGGTCCCCCTGTATAAGGGGAAGGGGGATAAGGGTAGAAGGTGGGAATTATAGAGGTATATGTCTTTTAAGTGTGGTAGGGAAGTGTATGGGAGAATACTAATTGAGAAGAGTGAGAGGTTTTACGGAGGGGAGAATGGGGAAGAACAAGGAGGATTTAGGGAGGGAAAGAGGGTGTGTGGACCAGGTGTTTACACTAAAGATGCCTTGTGGAGAAAAGTATAGAGAGGAAAGGGAAGGTGTATGGGTTGTTTTTTAGATTTAGGAAACATATATAGAGTGAAGAGGGGTGAATTGTGGAAGGTGTTGGAGGAAAATGGAGTGGGGGGCAAATTAGGTAAAGGCATTAAGGCCTTTTAAGAATAGTAGAATGTGTGTGAGAGTGTTAGGAAGGGAGAGAGAGGGAGATGTTTGGGGTGGTGAGAGGATTGAGGCAAGGGGTGTGTAATGTCACCGTGGCTTTTCAATTTGTTTATGGAGAGTGTTTGCAGAGGAATGGTGAGGGAGGGGAAGGGGGTGAATTGATGAATGGGAATGATAGAAGGGAAGTGAACATGATATTGTTTGCGGACGATACTGCCCTTGTGGCGAAGAACGCGGAAGGGCTGAGGTATTTGGTGAGTGAGTTTGAGAGAGAAAATGTGTGGACAAAAGGGGCTTAAAATAAACCCAGGTAAGAGTAAAGTGTTAGTGTTTGAGGAAGAGGAAAGAGAGGAGGGGGAGGGGTACAGAGGTTGGTAGGGGCGTTGTAGTATTGAAGAAGTAAAGATCTTTGATAATTTAGGGAATGGACTAGGTAGAAGGGGGAGGGATGAGAGGGATAGAACATAGAGTAGGAGAAGGAATGAGAGCTTTAAGTGGTCTGAGAATTATAGAAAGGGGGGGATTTATCACAGAAAGTTAAGATAGAATGTTTTTGAAAAAAAAATTTAAGTACAAGCGGTGTTGTATGGGTGTGAACTTGGGGGTTGAATGCCAGGTCCAGGACGAAGTTGGAAAGTTTGAGATGGAGGGGTTGAGAGCGGTTTGTGGAGGGTTAGAAGAAGGGAGAGGATTAGGAATAGGGTGGTGAGGGAGAGATGTGATTGGAGGAATGGGTTGGTGGGAAGAGCGGAGAAGGGAATGCTAAGATGGTATGGGCATCTAGTGAGAATGGAGGAACAGAGAGTGGTTAGGAGAGTCTGGGAGGCGGAGGGGATAGGGAGGAGAGGAAGGGGGAGACCAAGAAGGAGGTGGATGGATGGAATAAAGGAGATGCTGGAGGAGGGAGGGAAAATGAGGGAGGAAGAGGGTAGGGTGTTGGCGAGAGATAAGTGGGGTGGAGGAGGTGGGTGGGGCGAGATGAAGGAAAGTAAATGAGAGAGGCTGTACGTACCACTACCCGCTCAAGCGGAAAAAAGTGTAAGTAAAATAATAATATATATATATATATATTGCCTCTGGGCTCCCCTTATTTCGGGGGTTCATGTTATTTCCAGAAACCTGACCACCTTCACCGGGCGGAGCCATCGGTTTCTTAGGGAGGAGATTTGATAGAGTATTCTGTAGGGAGTGGGTGTGGGGCACCTCTGCAGAACGTGTTCGACAGTTTCAGCTTCTAATAAGCATCTACGACAAAGTAAAGAGGGGGTGTCTTAAGGTCGAAACCTATGTTGGTATTCCTGGAGATCCGGGTGATGCCCGGATCTTAATCTAGAGAGTGAGACTTGTATCTTACGTGGTAGTATGCTTTGAGTTGAAGATATTTCGTGGGGTCGGCAGTTTATGAGGTGATTTGATGGCGGTTGCTGAGGTATTGCTGTGTAAAGTGTGTATGAATGTGTTTTAAGAGATATGTGTTGTTTGGAGGAGGGGTAGCTCTGAAGAGTTCGCCGTAGTAACAGGCTGCTGAAGAGGGAGGGGATCATAAACGATGCATAGTGTTGTTCCTGCAGGTAGTTATGGCATGGGTGGGTAGGGTCAAGAGTCTTGGCGTAGAATTGTGTTCCTATCAAATCTTGATGATTATGAATGGGGAAAATTTTTTGTTTCTTCATGCAGGTGTGGATAGAGTTTTTTTTTTTTTTTTTTTTTTTTTTTTTTTTTTTTTTTTTGCCAACCTAAGATTGCTTCTATGGCAGCATTCAGTATTTTTTGCAATTTAATTCTGTTAGTAGATGAGGTTAGAGAATACCAGACTGCTGATCCATAGTTGATTGTAGTTCTTGAGATTGTTTGAATGTAGTTGGCAGTGTGATTGTTTCTTTGCTGAAGCTGTGTTGAGATTGAGTTCGTAGGACATTTAATTTTTTGTTTGCTCTATTTATGGTTTTAAATGAGGTGTAAAGATGAATTGGGTGTCGAAAGATATTCCCCGTATTTTAGGGGTTTTGTTTAGGGGATTGATGAAGTTATTTAGGGTTATTTGCTAGCGAAGGGATGATTGATGTCTGTCTGTGGTGATCAATCTTATAGATGATTTCTAGGCAGAGGTCGACATTCTGTCGGAAGATAACCAAGCTTATAGTTGATTTAGGTAAATCTGAGAGAAATTTGTTGCAGTGGGTACTATGGGGTCTGATATGGTACGATTACGAAGAAGGAAGGTTGGGATCTTTTCAGAGTTTTAATTTGAGTATGATTATAGTTACTTTTTTATTAGTATGGATGATTACAGGTGAAAGACCAGGATTTGTTGAACATAGTTGTAATGAATGATGTATCGATAGGACCAAAGTGTTTTATATGGAGGTTAGAGATATTGTCCGTCGCAGAAGCTGTGTAGGTTTTTAAGGCTTTGATAAGTACAGTTATTTCTTGTGAAGAAAATGGGGGATTGGGGTTGATTTCTAATTGTGTTTTTTGGTGTTTCCGTATTATTTTATTATTATTATTATTATTATTATTATTATTATTATTATTATTATTATTATTATTATTATTATTATTATTATTATTATTATTATTATTATTATTATTATTATTATTATTATTATTATTATTAATATTAGTTATTTATTATTATTATTATTATATATATATAAATATATATATTATTAATTTATTATTTTTAGAGAAAATATATATATATATATATATATATATATATATATATATATATATATATATATATATATATATATATATATATATATATATATATATATATATGAGAGATGAATATGGATCTTAGAAATGGAGTGGAAGGGGAACAACTTTTAGGGCGTGTTTGGTGTAGAAGAATCTCGATAAAATGAGGAATATGTAATAAGAGCTGTAAAGCGGTGTGTAGAAAGGGTAAATGGGAGAATAAATGAAAGTACGGTGAGATGGTTTGGTAATGTGGAAAGGATGGATGATAGTCGGTTAGTTAACGGATATATAGTGGAGAGTGTGCTGAGAACACCAGCCGGAGACCGAAGAAAACCGGATTGAGTCAGCAGCGAATGCCAGGAGGAGAGAAATGGGAATTTGGCAGAGGCGAGAAGAAGGGCGGTGCATAATAGAATGAATGACAGGTCTTGTGAGGGTATGAGCAGCTCCACAAGGGATGAATCCATACAATGACGATGCTCAGTGAGGATCCGTCACGGTCCGGTGAAGCTCTAAAGTGAGTTTCTTAATCTTAATTTTCTTAATTCTGACTGCGACGAGTTCTCACTAGAAGGTATAAAGGGGGGGGGGCGGTAAGGTTGGGCTTTCTTTTCGACTTGTGTCATATTCTTCTACTACTTCTCTTGTTCGGTGCATGTCACTAATCTCAATCTCGCAGTTTTAGAGAGAGGTTGTGATGATACATATATATATATATATATATATATATACATATATATATATATATATATATATATATATATATATATATATATATACATATATATATTTATGTTGAGCATATAGCAGCATATATATATATATATAGAGAAAGAGTATATATATATATATATATATATATATATAGAAAGAAAGAGAGAGAGAGAGAGTATATATATATAGAGAGAAAGAGACATGATACCAATTAATGGGGAGTGGAAGGAAGGAAATAATGGAATTTAATGGAAACCCTGGATGGAATGGAAGGAAAATAAAGAAGGCGAGTTCCACAGCAGATGTGGTTGAAAGGAGGTACCATTAACGAGTGATCCTGAGTCTACAATACACATTCACAATTGCAGAGAGAACAAGGCACTCACTATTGTTACGTGAGGGCGACGCAGTGGTGGAGTAATGCGAGAGGTCAACTTCGTTAACTCCTGCCGTTGTAATACTTATAAAAGGGATAGGGCACCAACGTCACGACGAGAAGAGGGTCAAGGGAGTTATATGGGACATTTTATAAGCCTCTTTACCCTAGCTTCAACTCTATCCAAAAGGAGGGTGGAACCGGATCCACCCCAAATGTGGGAAACAGTATTCCATACAGGGGCGAATAAGACTCATATAACTGGAGTATCTGAGCAGAAGAAAAAATTCATGCAATCTGAACAGAATTCCCAGGTTTTTGAGGCCATTTTAGCAACTGATGTGATGTGAGGTCTCCAAGACAATTCACTATTTATGTTTAGTCCTAGAATGTTTGTTGTTTACTGGTAAGACATTAGAGCCGTCAAAGGGGATAGGAAAGTTTGAAGGTATTTTAGAGAGGGAGATATGAAAAAGTTGAGTTTTCAAAGAGTTGAACTTCACAAGAATACGGTTACCCCACTAAGAAATTCCGACCAAATCTGCAAGAATTGAATCAGAAAGTTGTAGACGAGAGGGCAAACTCTAGATGCACACAAGGGAGCACAATTAAAATGAGTGGAAGAATAGAGAGTTGAGTCATCGGCATAAGAGAACAGAGTTAGAAGTGCAGCTAAGAAAATCGTTGATGAGCGGGAATAAAGTTGGAGATAAAACAGAACCCTGAGGAACACCACAATTAATAAGAAAGGACGAAGAGGTTGCTCCATCAACAAGAGCTGAAATGGAATGATCTGAAAGAAAACTAGACAAGAGTAAGCAAAGCGAAGAAGGAAATCCAAAGGAAGGTAGCTTAGAGAGTAGCGTTGCGTATCATTTCCAGTCAAAAGCTTTCGATATGTCAAGCGCTACCACACAAGACTCACCATGATCCTTAAGGGGAGAAGACCATAGATCAGTGAGATAGGAAAGGATATCATCAGTTGGTCTCGAACGTCGAAAGCCTTACTGACGATAAAAGAGGAGGGAAAGAGATTCTGCGATCGAGGAAATGAGAGTTAAGGAGAGTTTCAAAGATTTTAGATAGAATACAAGCAAGAGTAGGGCGATAGTTGAAGGATCAGAGTGCGCCTGGGGGACTGGCTGAATAAAAGCGCGCTTCCAGCATTGAGGAAAAGTGGTTAAGGCATGGGGAGTAGAGTTGAACGAGGACAGGCGCCAGCTCAGGAGCCCTCCTCAAACACGAGGAGGAATGCCATCTGGGCCACTGGCCTTCCGTACGATCTCAGTATCTCATGCACTCGATCATGAGTAATGACAGGTAGAGACATTGGACAACCTGAGAGGGATGGAGCAGGAGGAGCGGGAACCGGAATCGTCCAGGGTGGGAATTAGATGAAAAAAGAAGACCAAAGAGATTAGCCTTTTCAGAAGGAGTGTTAGCAACAGAACCGTCGAACGAATAAGAGGGGGAAAGCAGATTTACAGAAGTTATTTGAGATGTTTTTGGAAAGAGGCCAGAGAATTTTTTATCAGAAGGAGAATCAAGAAGGGCAGCACTCTTCCTTTTAAGAACGCATGGCCAGTCGAATAATATCCCTGCATTGATTCCGGCAGAGCGAAAATTAAGTTAGAGTAATAGGAGAACGAGAGTTCTTCCATGCCCTACACACAATGTCAGCTCCTCTAAAGGGGCCCGATCAACATGCATCGAACCATGGATTGTGGGAAGAAAATGATTTAGTGGAAGATGGAATGAACCTGTTCATTCCATCTGTGATCACGGCCCCCTACCTTTCCAGCAGAAGCAGAGGCGTTCTCCGGAACAAACCATGATCATTCCAGCGATAGTTTGCAAAAGCGACGCAATTCATCCCAATTAGCCCGATTAATGTGCTGGTGAAAGTTCGCTTAGGGCAGGCGGAGCTGCTGGATATAGAAATATTTTTTTAGAGATACAAAATTTTTTTAAGATTCCAAACTTTTTAATGATATGAGGAAAAAATGGTGTATTTGTTGACGGAGTGTTTCAAAGGAAAGGCGCAGCATAACTCTAGGCAGTAAGTTATCTGGTTAGACGAGATGTGTGTAGGTTTCTTAATCAACTGTTCCAGATCGTATATATATGGTATATATATATATATATATATATATATATATATATATATATATATATATATATATATATATATATATATATATAGTGAATATAAAGAGAAAGGTATATATATATATATAGTATATATAGTGAAAGAAAGAAAGGCATATATATATATATATATATATATATATATATATATATATATATATATATAATTACAGAGAGAAAGAGTATATATATATATATATATATAAAGAAAGAGTAGTATATATATATATATATATATATAATTATATAAAGAGAGAGAGAGAGAGACTATATATATAGTGGAATGGAATGGAAAGAAGATGGAATGGAAGGAA